>CM040246.1:110405754-110449124 GCA_022545495.1 Chrysanthemum lavandulifolium | reverse complement strand
TCAAATGGAAATGACATTTATATCCCTACCTATTTTCACTCACTTTTCCATCGTCATCTTCTTTGTAAGCTATGAGGCTCCCTTTCTCTCTCTTTAAAGTATTAACCTACCTCAAAATTCAACGTTTACCTTGTTTATCACCTAAAACATTCATATATAATAAATTATGGCTTTTAATTCTCGCCCAGAAATTTTGTGTAAAGACCATTATCCCATCAGCCCTCATCTTCTTTTTGTTTAATCTTTTCTCTACGCGCATGATCAATTTTTGTTTGCAAAAAGTCTTCTATGTATACCCCGTTAATCATGAGCAAGTTCATGTGTAAAGACCACTTGAGTATTCAAGTTAATGAATCTGGTGGTGCCTCACTTCCACCCTTCTTTTGACTTTTTTTAATGATTTTGATCCACCGTGACGCTCAAAAGCCCCCGTCTATCGGGTGGATGGCAAAGTTTTTGGAAACTTTGAGAATGTTTTATGGTAAAATAAAATCTACGGTGTGAAACATTTGACAGAGTTTTGTCATAACGGAATGTTTGAAGGATTAATATAAGAAGTACTTCGAACGTCGGTTGTACGACTCTTGAAAGAAAATACGGCGAACTTGGTTTTCCTTGCGATTTAAGAAACAAATTGATGATGTACATGTTGGCAAAAGCTCAATATGATCCAAAATTTACCATAGATTCAATGAACCAATAATACCATTCATTTTTTATTATGATAAACTTTCACCCTTTTTAAAAAATTAAATATCTCGCAAACCGTTAATCGTTACGCGATAAAAATTATATCATCATGAGAATTAAATTATCTTTCTATGATACGCATTACTATATATTTTAACCATTTTTTTCAAAATTTCGGTCAACAAAATCATATATGATCTATGAAAATCATATATGATTCGATTTTACTGAATCATATATGATTTTGAGAATCATATATGATTCGTAAAAAATCATATATGATTCATAAAATCGAATCATACATGATTTTTGAAAATCATATATGATTCAGTAAAATCATATATGATTTTTTCCACGGAATTTTGAAAAAATGTTTATTTAAAATATATAAAAGTGCATATCTATGAAAAGATAATTTAATTTCGTCAGCGATAATTTTTTTATTTTGAAAATTTACCGTTTGTAAGATATGTTGTTTTAAAAAAATGTGAAAATGATTTTTATTAATTTAGATAAAAGATGGAGGCTATGATTGGCTTCATTGTGTTATGACAAATATGGGTTATATCGATCTCAACTCATACATGTTAAGTGAAACTCATATTCTAGGTTATTGATAATGGTTACTGGATTCCCAATTTCCATAGTTTCATGAGTCATGACTTTTTTTTTATACAATTTGCCGTAAAACTATTCTTCTATGCGAGTGCAATCGGTGAGAGAGTAGAATTTTACTATTTTAGATAAAGTATCAAATTAAAGTTGGGATAGTATAGTGAGGGTGTAAGAGAAAGCATGAAGTGGTCAAAAAGAGAAAATTAAAAGAAGGTGTAAGGGCATAAGTGTCATTACCCATTAAAATTTTGTGTAGGAAGTAAAAACTTCTGTGTAAATATCAATTCCCATAAAAAAATAAACATAAAAATATGTATAATCGAATGTTCACGAACATAAACGAACGAACGCGACGTTTGTTCATGTTCATTTATTTAACTAAACGAAAGTAAAAAATTGTTCATGTTCGTTCATTTAATAAATAAACGAACTTTTTACCGAACACTTCATGAAATGTTCACTGAATGTTCAGTTTGTTTACAGCCCAAAATATGTTTGATTGAACACTAAAAAAAAAAAGATTTATTGCTACATACATCATGTACCACTTTTGAAACATGTAATTGATGAGACTAACAACGAAACCTTGATCGTTTTGTCTCTTCTCTAACTGAATCTCTCGTGTTTTTTTCCTTCCAATAAAACACACAAAAAGCTTCATTTGTATAATTTTGGTGCCAAAATTCAATTTTTGATTTCTGTGTTTGGCTTGTTGTGATTCATGTGTTCGTAAATTGACTTTTATAAGACGAATTTGGCTACTAAATTACTAATGCACTTTTTTCTTTGTATTAACTGATTATTCAAAATGTGATCGAATAAACGAGTATTGAAGAGAAGTGTAAAGGTGCCAAAGAAGGTATGAGGGATTTGTATTTGCAATTAGCAATAGAGGGGGTGAATGAATGAAACACAAACACTGAAGTTGAGGTGAAAGAAGTTGAAGTCAATAATGAAATGAATGAAAATAGGGATGTAAGTTGTGAGGATACACATGAAACCAATGAGAATGTAAAAATTGGGGTTGAGATTACTGAATAGGAGAAGAGTGATGACAATGGTACACAAAATGAAGTTGTACATGTAAATAATTGCATGAATAATGTGACTGATAATTATGATGAAATTGACGTGAACACTTGTGTTAATAACTTTGATAATAATGGAAAGTCTTATGCTAATATGGTCAAAAAAGATGAGTTGTTAGTAAATAAGAACTTGATTTTCATTGCACCAAAAATCAGTGAGGATAGGATTGTCATAGTATTGTTTGATGAAGAAATTGTGAAAATGGTTGTCTTAATGGAAATTCACTATATATGGATACTTTGTAGGGGATAATATGATGTTTAATGAATAGAGATACCAGGTTAGAAGGATGTGGAGGATGTATGGTTTGAAGGACGTAATTGTGAATGCTAGTGGGGTTTATTTGTTTAAATTCAAAGATGAGGAAGGGATGCAAATTGTGCTTGAATAAGGGCCTTGATGGTTAATAGGCCTTTATTTGTATAGAGATGGGACCCCTAAGATTGGTATAAAAAAGGTGGAACAAGATACACCGCCATTATAGGTAAAACTGATGAACATTCTAATCCTCGTTGATTTCATTATCAGCGAGTCCCAGAAGTTGTGTTAAAACCTTTGAAACAAATCCATTCTAAATTTTTTTGGGGTAGTCAGGAGGGTGCAAAAAAGCTAGCATGGGTAGCGTAGGAGAAGGTTATTGCCGAGAAAGAAAGAAGTGGTTTGGGTATTGGTAGTTTGGCTTCATTTAATTTGGTAAAGAGACATCAAATCCATTAAATTTTCTATGATTCACCTCTCACAGGTGTTAACACACCTGGAAGTGATGAGAATAGTATGAAACTTTCATGTTTCGATGTACAGATAGTCACAGTTGCTGAAAATACCATGGAGTGCTTAATGTTTGCTGATATGATGCTGCACAGAACACATAATGAAGACAATCTCAAGGATGCAGCTTAAAGATAATTCCAAGATCCTCAGGAGTTTAAAAGAACTTGAAGTTCACAAGTGAAGATCAAGTTAGGGGAGGATTGTTGGGAATTATATTTTGTAATGTTTAAGTCTTGTTGGAGTTAAGTCTGGTAGCTTTAGTAGTTAAGTCTGGTAGGCCAGACTTAAGTCTATTGGTAGTTAAGTCTCGCCAAGATTAAAGTCATAAGTCCGCGTAACAAATAGTCGTAAGTTAAGTCTGCTTATGTCCAAAATAGAATAGTTTGTTAGAGTTATATTAGGAATAGATATGTACGTGTAGAGATATCTTAAGAGAAGATATCTTTACCCTTCTACAAGTTTGTTAGTCAATTAGGGTTTCTTTGGTGTATAAAATGATTCCTAAGGTGTTAGGTTGATGTGCGAGTTGTAAGCATTAGCCTTTGAGCAAATTAATAGAAAATACGAAGTTAGTAATTCTTGTGTTCTTCATACTTTGTGTGTTAAGATTCCGCAGTAACACATCGAGCTTTTACAAAGAGTTCTGCATAAAGTAAATTGGATTTATTCAAGTTTACTATTAGTCATTCAAGGCTACTTAGATCTATAAACCTTTTGACCTACAACGGGCATGGATTAGAAAGTTACCACCGAGGTCTATTACAACTTGGGATTTGCTGAAGAAAGCCTTTTTGAGCAAATATCAAACTCCATAAAAAATAATCAAGAAATCAAAGATTATTAGAGGATTTCAACATAATATTGGAAAATCTTTGTATTCAGGTTGGGAAAGGTTTGAAGAAGCACTTTTTAGATGCCCAGAACATAAGTTGAATAAATACGAGCAACTACAAATATTCTACAACGGATTGAATGTTGAAACCAGGAGAATTCTGGACTTTAAGGAATCCATCCCGAAGATGATTGCGTCGAAAGGGTTGGAGAAAATTGAAGAAATAGCCCAACATTCAGCAACATGGCATGATCTAAAAGTTAGATCTCCCAGTGAACCAGAGAAACTCGGATTAGTATTAAAGTGTTTAGAGGAATTTGCACTCGATATGCGATCACTAACGGAAGAGCTTAAAATGGTTCGACACAACTTCGATAGCCCCATGGAAGGTAGAATAACTAACCTTGAAAAAACGGCTAGGAAACTAATAAGGGTATCCTATAAGAAATAGAAAGAAAGTGAGAAGGTAATATGAGACATCAAGAAGGAATATGATCAAGTGTTTAAACTCAAGTAGCTTCGATAAGAAGATTGGAAACCAAGTGGGAAATTTGGTCTAGTCGGCTTAGAAACATCGGTATAGAGGACTCAGTAGCACCACTGAAACCAACCCAATAGATCTAGCACATGCCATAACTACTAGGAGCGGTTTAAATTATGATTCACCGACTTATCCTATGAATTCGAAAACCGCTCAAGAAATATCACAAAAAGAAGGTGTGAAGGAAACGGTAACTAGAAATGAGCCAGCAACGCAAGACAAGAATACTAAACCATATACACCTCCCATTCCATTCCTAGCGAGGCTTAAGAAGCAAAAAGAGCAAGAGCAGTTTAAGAAATTCTAAGAGAAACTTCAACAACTTAACATCAACATCCCTTTCGTGGAAGCATTAGAGAAAATGCCTACATATGCCAAATTCATGAAAGACCTTCTAACCCATAGGAGGCTTGCGGATCTAGCATGGGTCACATTGAACAAAAGATGCTTTGTTGTTCTCCTTAACCAAATGCCCCCAAGGAAAGAGACCACAGGAGTTTTACGATACCATGTGCAATCGGAGGCTAACCTATGATAAAGCTTTGGAAGATTTAGGAGCAAGAATCGAGTCTTATGCCTTATTCATTATATGAAAGGTTGTAATTAGGGGAATTAAAACCTACTAGAATGTGCATTGAGCTAGCCAACAAGTCTACCAAATTCCTAGAGGAATTGCAAAGAACGTCCTTGTTAAAATCCGATAAACTTGTATTTCAGAGATTTTTTCATCCTTGACATGGAGGAAGATTCAAAGTCCCAATTCTCCTAGGAGACCATTCTTAACAATTGACATGCTATGATCGACGTGTTCGATAAAAACATCTCCCTAGAAGTTGGAAACGAGAAATTAATATTTGACATAGAAAATCAATGACATATTCTACCTTTATCGATAATACATATCATCACTTCAATTGGATAGATCTAACAGCTCATGATCATGTGCAAGAAACAGCCCACAAGACCGCTTGGATTGGTTTCTAGTAGGATCATGAAGAATATGAACCAAGCAAAGGACGAGTTTGATCCATACCAATGATGGGAAGAAGGAAAAGAGTGAACCTAAAAGATTTTATGGCATAACCTTGACATACCGGTTATGCCATATCTTTCAACCGATACGGTAAAGCAAGGATAAAAGCGTAATCCCGACTTTATTCGCTGCAAGAACGGTTGAAGAGGATTCACATGTTCCAAAGCTCAAAGAGCTCCCTTTTCATTTAGAATATGCCTTCTTAGATGGAAAACTTGAGTTTCCCATTATTATTTTGCCACTATTATATCACTGGGAAAAAACTCGATTATTTTAGGTTTTAAGCAACCACAAAGGCGCCGTGGCTTGGAAGGTACCTGACATAAAAGGAATTAGCCCATTATTCTGGTCGCATAAATTCTTGATGGAAGATGATTTCAAGCCCGTTGTACAACCCCAAAGAAGGTTGTATCCAAAGGTGCAAGATGTGGTCAAAGATGAAGTCGTTAAACTTCTGGATGAAGGGGTTGATTTACACTATTTTTTACACCCCATGGGTTAGCCTAATTCACGTTGTACCTAAGAAGGGATGCATGTCGGCCATAGTCAATGATGACAATGAGATAGTCCCAACAAGGACAGTTACTGGTTGAAGGGTTTGCATCGATTACGGAAAGCTCAACGATGCCACTGGAAAAAACCATTTCCTGCTTCCATTTACTGATCAAATGCTGGAAAGACTTTTTGGACATGAATTCTATTATTTTCTAGATGAGTTTTTTGGGTTTTTTTAGATACCAATAGCACCTAAAGATTAGGAAAAGACTACTTTTACCTGCCCATACGGGACATTTGCATGTCGGCGCATTCCATTTGGGTTGTGAAACGCTCTAGCCACATTCAAAAGATGCATGACATCTATCTTTCATGATATGTGCTAGGACTTCATGGAGGTATTTATGGAAGATTTCTCTATTTTTTTGTATTATTATTATTCTTGGTTGAGCAATATATCTAAAATGTTAGCTAGTAAAGAAAACAATTTAGTCATTAACTGAAAAAAATGTCATTTCTTGGTCAAAGAAGGAATTGTCTTAGGCATAAAATCTCCGAGTCGAATTAAGGTATATATAGCTAAGGTTGATGTAATATCTAGGCTACCCTATCCAACAAATCTAAAAGGGATTAGGAGCTTTTAGGTCATGCGGGTTTTATAGGAGATTTATTAAGAATTTCTCAAAACTAGCTAAACCAATGACCTAATTGCTCATGAAAGACTTGAAGTTCGAGTTTAACGATAAATGTAAATAGGCTTTTGATGTTTTAAAAAGTAAACTAACCACAACCCCTGTCATTATTGCATCAGATTGGAATAATGATTTTGAACTTATGTGTGATGCTAGTGATTATGCGGTAGGGGGTGTCTTGGGGCAAAGAGTAGACAAGAAGTTTAAGCCAATTTATTATGCTAGTAAAACCTTGAAGGATGCCCAGGAACATTATACGACTACTAAAAAGGAACTTCTAGCAGTAGTTTATGCTTTTGATAAATTCAGGTCTTATTTAATAATGTCAAAAAAATTTGTCTACACTCACCATTTTGCTTTAAAATATTTGTTTAGTAAACAAGATGCAAATCCCAAGATGATAAAATAGGTGTTACTGCTGCAAGAATTCAAGATCGAGATCAAAGATAAGAAAGGGGTAGAGAATTTGGGTGCAAATCATTTATTCATACTTGAAACCCAAGGCTTGGAGAATTGAACGAGGTATTATACACGACTCATTTCTTGATGAACACTTGATGTCGCTAGGGTTAGAGAGACGGATCAGATGCATGGTATGCCAACTATCTAGCCTCAAGGATCTTGCCCAATAACAAAACATACAACCAAAGAAAGAAATTCTTCTCGGACCTAAAATAATACTTTTGGGATCATCCATACTTGATTAGATCATGTGCTAATGGAATAATTAGAAGATGCGTGTTCGGAGAAGAACTTCTACAGATCTTGGAACATTGCCATACGGGACCAACCGGAGGTCATTATGAGGCGGAAACTGTGGTAAGAAAAATGTTTGAGGCAGGATTTTATTGGCTGAGTATTTTAAGGGATGTTGCGAAATATGTGTCAAGTGCGACGAATGTCAAAGGTCAGGAATATCTCTTCGCAAAATCAAATGCCTTTGAATAATATTATGGCATGCAAGTATTTGAAGTTTGGGGAGTTGACTTTATGGGCCATTCACTCCTCTAGGAAGAAATGCTACATTTTAGTTACGACGATTATGTATCAAATGGGTAAAAGTTGAGGCATTACCCAACAATGATGCTAGAGTGGTGGTAAGATTTCTAAAAAGTCATTTTCAAGGTTCATGGTCCCTAAGTCATTAATTAGTGATAGGGACACACTTTTCCAACTCCTTGTTGGAGAAAACGATGAAGTACGGTATACTACACAAACCGGCAACACCATATCATCCCCGACAAGTGGTCAAACATAGAACACCAATCATGTGACAAAACGCATTATGGAAAGGTCACCAAAAGTTATCGGAAGGATTAGACGATAAGTTGGATGCGGCATTATAGGCATTTAGAACGCCTACAAGACTCCATTAGGTAGCACACCTTTTCGAATATGTATGGTAAAGCCTACCATCAACCAAAGGAATTATAGCATAAATCATTTTGGGCTCTTAAAAATACTAACCTAGATTTAGAGGAAATAAAGAAGCATAGATTCTCATAGTTAAATCGATCGTGAGAATTGCGAGATGAGGCTTATGATCATTCTAGAGCTTACAAACAAAGGACTAAACGATGGCATGATGCAAAAATTCAAGAAAAGGAATTTAAGATCGGATAGGAAGTGCTAGTTTTCAACTCCCGACTTAGGCTTTTCACTAAGTCAAGTCCGTGGTGCGGTCGTTATATAGTCAATAGGTTGTTAATTATGAAACACTACAAGTTATAGGAAAAGATGAAGAATTATTTAAGGTGAAAGGGCATAGGGAAAAAATTTATTATGGTAATGACACTCGAAGATTGTCGAAAACCCTCTACTTTGCACCATCATGAGCCCCATAGCTTTGAGTCTAACTAAAAGACTCGTAGATAAAGAAAAGTGCTTATCGGGAGACAACCCATCTTTTCCTTTTTCTTCTTTTCTTAGTATAGTCTAGTTTGGTATGTTTGTTATTACTTTCTAAAGGTACTAGAGGGCGAGGATGGCTCGAACTAGCCATGAAGTTGCACACCCTAAAATTGACATCAATTAGTTTCTACAACATAACCCATCAAAGTGGTTATGCCGTAACCATCCCTGTGCATCAAGATATATGTCGGTCAACTCTCCTATGACGTAACTCAACTAACAAGTCTACGTCATAGAAATCTAGAGCAAAAATTATTTTATGTAACTTTGTAATAGTAACTAAATGAACTTTATGGGTGTGTTCCAAGTAAACGATCACATGACTTTACTCGTCCACTCGGGACAATCGAGTGGTTTAAAAGGCTTGTTGTATACGCTAAATGCAATCGTGATTCCTACGAAAGTGAGTTAGGTTTTATTTTTGTTTTCATTTTGTATTTTTAGAATTATGCTTTTGGTAGTGTTATGATTTCGTGGATTTGAAGTTTGCTCATGGAGGCGAAGTCAAGGAATGTCTTTTCACGTGATCCTTCTACCATTTTGGAGCAAATTTCGTGGAAGTTCTCATTCCAATTCCACTTTTCTCTCTTTAATTTTGATTTTTGCACAATAGGGACATTGTACAATTTGAGTGGGGGGGGAGTAGAATTATAACATGAACTTTATTTGCCTTTTTTCTAGTTTATTTTGAAAAATTATGTCATTTTAAAAATTTTGATATGTTTTTCTCAACCTAACTAGAGTATATCTTAGCCGACCACACAACAACCATTGATTCAGTTGGTGAGGTTTAGCCTATCCGTTTCACATATAACATAAATCCACCAAATATTGAGTGTCTTGGTAGTATTGTAAACTTTAGAACTTGGCCTTTGCATCATTTTGAGACCATAGAGCAGTAGTGCATTATTTTTGTTGGTGCGTTTAGGATAGATAGTTTGAGAATGCAATATTTTAGGATTTACACCAATACAGCCCATATGTGTTATGTTGTGTGTGTTTATTGATTAGTCACCTTGAATTTTCAACCTCCGTGATAAACCCTTTTTGCACTTACCTTTAGTGCAAGATACCCCTAGACACACCCTTCACCGTAGCACGTTAGTAATGACAACTCAACCCTATTCTTTATTATATGTTCACCTAATATTGCCTTTAAGAATTGTCTTAACCTTAGCTCTAGTAGTGGAGTTTTGTGTAACCACCAAGCCTATAATAGAATACATGCTATGACTTTGTGTATGAGTGATCACCCCAAAATGAACACTTAGATTAGAGAGAGTATGAGTGTTTTGTTCCCCATTTTGTGAGGTGTTCACTTTTGATGACTCTACCATAGGAAGTTTTAAACTCATATCTTCCAAGATAACTCGGGAGATATCTTTTAAGAATGATTCTAATAAGGTCTACTTGAGGGCAAGTAGAGTTTAAGTGGGGATATTTGATAATATCAAAAAGTCATGATATTTTAGTGTCAATTTCCCCATAAAATGCTCACTAAATGTGTAATTTTACATGGATATATACTCTTATTTCTAATTATATTCATTTTAGGGTATAAATGAGCATCATAACAAAGAAACATATATTTTGAAGGAAAACTAAAGAAGTTATACAAGAGTGTGTTGACCAGAGAGAGTTACAAGATAGAAGCATGTTACAACCGACACCATAACATAGATTATCACTGAAGCCCAAAGTAAACGTTTCTCAAGGGTGCGGCGAACTCCATCGACATGGTTACACCGTAAATATCCAATGACTTAGCCAGATTTTAGAGGTCAAGAAGGTTACCAGAACTCATCTATATGGTTACGACGTAGAAGTGATGAATTTTACTACGAGCGCTCTACGACCATAACCCATTCACAAGGTTACGCCCGATGCGGTGTTTTAATATTTATAATTACTCGTTATACCTATGGTCTACCCTAATGCACTAACGGACAATGTACCCGGTCGTGTGTAGTGTAGTATTTTGGTAAAACCGAGGTCATCCCAAGAGTTATGTGCGGATTTAAACAAAGTCTAGGTGTCACGCTTTTAATATGATTTCGATATGGAATTAACTAATTAACAACTAAAGCGATAAAGGCGAGGTTGTGATCAATAGAGAGAGATGTGCTAACCTAGTTACTCATCCTAATTAGTAGTGTTTACGCCTAATTACTTCCAATAACTTCAAAGTGGGGTCAAAGTCGCTAGGACAAAGATTTGGTCGGCTTCGTCCTAACCTATCGCCAAAGGGTCCCACCGAGAAGTCATGTGTCCCCTCATAAGTCCACTTGTTCCCGGTCCCCTAGCCAAGTCGTTAAGCACCGCTACATGCTAGATTCATAATAGTGAGTACCAGCTAGCATCTTAAACACTCACCCCTTACTTAAGTTCATCCAAACGGCAAGTGATCGGTTGGTCAAATGGCACAAGTAGAAAGGGTCGTCATTGGTCATATCTTACCCTTCCGCCCCGCCTACTTACTTAGGGTCATTGGTCATATCTCCTAAGTAACTAGCCTCTACACCATTCAAAACTACCAAACAAGGATAGCTACCAACAAACTATGCATGCATACACTTAGAAATAATTATACGGAAGCAATGTAAACGCAAACAAAACAATTAAGGAATCATAACTAGGCCAAGACCTAGAGGTGCTTAGCAGCTCATATTAACTATAACAATCGATTCAATGTTTAACGTTACGAAATACATGAATTGAAAGTAAAGAAAAGATAAAAAGCTAATGCTTATCGTAGGGAAGTAATTTCTCCTTGGAGATAGCTCGTATGCTCCTCTAGATCCGACTTCTACTTAGCCTCACGCTCACCGATTGTTGTGTGAAATGGGATGATTTGAAATGCGGAAATCGTGGGGTATTTATAGGCCGATCCGGTTACTACAGTAACTAATTATAAGAGTTATGCCGAACATACAATTCTTCATATTTTGCACTAAAATCTTTGGTTACGGTAGAACCTCTAGAAGGAGTTACGCCAGATCTTCAATAAATCTTGGTTACGCCATAGTTGTTGTATGAGTTACGTCGTAATTAGTAGCGGCGAAACCTCATTTGATCTAATATGGTTACGCTGTAATCTTGGATAGAGTTACCGTAATCTTCTGTGTTGGTTTTCGAGCCACGCTTTGGTTACTACGTAATTGTGAGAGTGGAGTTACGCGTAACTTCTTCAAAGTGAGCATACTATGATAAATCTTCAATAAACCCTCCAAATCTGCCTCTTTAGCTCCAATGATCGTAATTTACCGAAAGTGAAATATAATGGAAAACAAGCGTAAATCCATATAAATGATATAAATTACAAGCATTATCGGGAGAAATTGACACTTAATATTCGGATAATTTGATGTTATCAACGTAGTAGGTGATTATTTATTGATAAAGATCTCCAGTGATACGAGGGTTACTGCATAGCCCTCAACTTAAGGTTACACCATAACTAAAACGAGGCTATAAATACAAGTCCTAAATCTGCATATTTCATCATTCACTCACCACACAACACAAGGCACGGTTTATGGCTTTAGAAGCAGCTCCGGACCATCTTCCAAAGGATACTTCACTTCATTATTCCAATAGTTTTAGCTTCGTACAAATATTTTTATTGAATTCAATGTCTTTCATTATGATTTATAACTTTGATTTTGCTAAATTATTTAATATGATTGGCTAATCACTTCATGTGTTAGCCTAGTTATGAATTTATCTATGCCAAGATTTGTGTTTTATCGCTTTATAATTGCTTTATGTGTTTATCTTCTTACCCTTTCATTGATGCCCATGTTTCGGTAGTGTTTAAACTAGGTGGTACTTAGAGTGCTAGTCGATTGACCATTGATAGCTAGCATAATAAGTTGCGAGGGTGGTAAGAATTGACCATAGGACTACCATTCCTTGTATGTTAATTAACCATAGGATCACATATCTAGTGGCGATACTTAAGAAATGCGAGAACCTTGAAGGTAGTTGGTACTTAATGACTGAGAGTAGATTACTAATGAATTGCTATGGTCGGAATCTAAGATTTTAGGCTAGGCGAATTGACCATAGGAGTCTAGAAAATTTACCTCCATATAAAGCGTTAAAAGGCACTTTTAAGAAAACCGAATTATGGCGGATAATATTAGTAACTAGGCTAGCACATCTCTCTCCCACCGATTATTTCATATTTTATTTTATGTTATTTTTATTAGTTTAGTACAATTCAAATCTTAAAACTTTTAAGTGACAATAAGACTTAATTTAGAATCCGCACACATAGCTCTTGGGACGACCTCGATTTTACTCAAATTTAGACTACTTACGACCGGCACACATTCTGCATTAGTGCTCACGAGATCATAGCTAAACGAGACTTATAAATAGTAAAACGTGATCTAGGAAAAAATTAGCATCGCTTATCCATGGGGAATAAAGGGCGTCGGATAGCGGTGAGGTTAGTAGGGTGAAAACAGTACCGGCTTGTATTATTGGATCGATAAACTATTTGCACGACAAACATATATTACCTCTTCATACATTGTGGTACAATCTTGTAAGTGGTGACAAGTTGCGTTATGGAAGGACATTTAACCGGATGATCAACCATTTTCTAGTCACTTCCTCATCTTTTCGTGATAGAGAATGATCAAACTTGTTTCGCTCGACATCGGTGGATTAATGGGCATTCGTGGTAGGACCAAGGCCGTGATGTTAGAGGTGGAGCGAGCATTAGCAATTACAATTTCTTACTGAAGTAGTGTCGTATTTAGGTCTCAATGAAGGTTAAGATAAGCTTTGGTGGGATATTGACATCAAAGGATGTTCTCAGTTGCTATTACAATAAAATATATCGATAACCGGACTTTGTTAGGTTAAAGTATAGCTACGAGATGGTGCTCTTTGTTGCCGAGGAAAGTAAATATATTTATGTGGCGAGCAAAAATAGACAAGCTACCAGCACATTATAACCTATCCGCAAAGGGATCAAAATCATGTCTATTATGTATCTTGAATGCAAAGTTTCAATGGAATCGTTATCTCATGTTCTATTCACGTGTACGTTAGCAAAGGAGGTTTGGACGAGGGTATATATTTGGTGCCAAGTTTATGTGAGTCATATGAATGACTTCTGCGAATGGCTAGATTGGTGTGATCAGAATACTAATTTCCAAAACCAAAAAGTCAAACTCGAGGTCATAGGTTTTTCAACGTGTTGGTTCCTATGGAGATATCGAAATTCACCATATTTGATTTGGGAAGATGTGGAAAAGAGAAATAGTTGATAACAATAATTTTTATTCTTTAAATTGGTTAAAGATTCAAACCAAAATCTTGTATTAGTTGGGTTGAGTGGCTTCAAACCTCCCAGATTTGCATTAGTGTAGTTCTTCATAGATTTTTTTTAATATTAATAAAATCTAATATTAAAAATGGGTTAAGGACTCTAAACACATTTTCTAGACCATGTGCAATTAGAAAATTCAAAGTTTTTACAAAATTAACACTACGTAACATAATCCAAATCTATTGGAATCTCGTGATCATCATGGAACCTCTTAGTTTCATAATCGCACTTTGCAACACGCCGGTAAAATAATATTGTGTTTATATATAAGATTGAATAACATTGTTATGTAATATCCATTTGACAACTGTTATATCTTTTGAGATCATGTAAATCGCTTTTCTTAATCCTACTTGGTTGTGATTAATCGCTTCGCCTAATCGGTAATAAATTATGCAGTAACAATATAATAACTTTTGTTCATTTATCAATATTCTAAGGCTAAACACAGTAAGGGATTCAATCAACTTGTGGATCAAGTTGGAGATCGATCACCCTTACTGTGGGTGTCTATCGGAAATCGATCGATAGATTTTCTTTTTGGATTTAGTCGCTTGGCGATCGACAATCGCCTCCCATTTAATTTTTGTGGACCTTATGGAATAAAAAGAACTTTTTTTAACTTTTAAAATTTAAATACTTTTACACTTTAGATAACCCACTCATTTTACCATTTTATTCACACATTCAAACTACAACTCTCTTTATACATATTCAAACACATTCTCTCAAATCTACATAATGGATTCTTACGAGCTATTTTTTGCCACTTCATCTTCGGACGATGAATATGAAGTTAGTAGCGAGCTTGCGATGTTTGCGGAAGAATGTTGGAAGGCTTATCAAGCGTCAAAACTAAAAATCTTACAAAACCAAATTCATAGGGATCGATTGGGTACCCATAATCATTTAGTGGCAGCTTAATTGTTCGAACACCAGTGTATGATGAAAGAGCATTCCATGATCATTTTCGAATGAGCCAAAAACTATTTACACAAATTGTTCGAGAGAGAAAGCTGACGTGGCAGGTAAAATGAAGGTCGATCCCCTCCTTTACTCTGTTTAGCCTAATTATTTCTAGGACTTGTTTCTAAATTTTGTTTAATAATTGATTAATGGGGCCCTGTGATTTAGCAGCCGATGTTTTTACATTTTATTATTTTTCGTTATCCGTGTCACAAATTAAAGAATTATTGCAAGAGATTGTGACACTCAACTATTAGGATTATAAAAGTGATAGTCATGTTATCATTAGGAACCTTGTATCATGTGATAGAAATTTTAATAGTTTAGTATCAGGCTTAAGGGACTTAGATAAGCTAATAGGCTATATGTATTAGTCAAGATAGTCCCATGTCCTTTAGCCCAAACTCATGAAAAAAAATTCAAGCCCAAGCCCATTAAGGGAGGCGTTGGAAGTATAAAGCCAAAAAATGCCCTTATCTCGTGTGTGTGTGACTCTCTCATTGTGTGTAAGTGTGTTTTATTTATACAAGTTTCACCACAAATCTATCTCTACATAAACCCTAAACACCTCCCATCTTTTCTCTATCTTTCTACTAATTCAAGCTACGTTGAAGTTTGATTTAGGTTAGTATTTTGGTACCTAAAAAGTGGCATCGATCCATATGATAGTTCTTGGGTAGTTTGTTAAGTTAGATTTATGTTTGGAAAGATTTTAGAAGCTAGAACTACACGGGTATAAGTTTCGAGAATTTTCATTGGTTGAATCTTTCATTTTGACGGGTAAAATAGTTAAAGGTTGGATTGTTATGATAGTTTAGGTGGTTACCTAGTCACTGTTCTAAGAAAAACCCAAAAATAATCATAAAAGTAGTGTCTTTTAAGTGTTTTTCGAAGGTATATAGTAGAGGATTTTTTATCATTTTTTTTTGAAAAATAGGTAGATTCAAATTTTCTCGACATTTTCATATTTTCTAGAAATTCTATGTGGCAGTACGTAATAGTTGAAATTCCACTAACTAAGTGACTTAGATATTTCGAGTAAAAATTTCCAAAAATTTTCAAGTAATAAATTTCGAGTAAATCCCACGTGGCGCTTTCAAGAACTTTAAGTTAGTTGTGATTCCACTAATCGTGACATGTGAAATTTCGAGCACTTTAGGTATTTCGAGAAATTTGGGATTTTAAGTAATTTCCAGACTTTTTAGTCAACAAACTATATGCCTAGAAACCGTAACTTTCGAGAAATTTGGTAACTTTCGAGAACGTTAAAATCTTCGAATAACTTGGACTTTCAAGAGACTTAGAAACTTTTGAGTAAATTGGAATTTCGAGAACACCGAACTTTTGAAAAACCTTGAACATTTCAAGAATCCCGAATTTTGAGTAATTATCAAACTTTTGTGGAAAAAGAAACCTAATAACCTAAAAGTAAAATTTCATGTTAACAAAGCTTTAGAACTTTAAATTTTGAGTAATTGTAACATATTGGATTTCACAAACACATCAAAACATGATCACAAGTAGGCGATAACTTAAGGTTTTAGAGAGAGAAAGAGTTAGAGGTTTGGGAACTTAGTGAGAGAAAATGAAAGTATTATTATGAGCTCCAACTCTACCTTGGGAGGTAGAGAGTATTTATAGTCTTACACAAATCGCCACCTACGGGTCGTGGATCGTGCATACAGCTGGTAAAGACCCGTCTGTCCTCCACGGTGTTACTTAACTAAATACTACTTAACTTTAAATAACTACGACTACGAGCTTAACGATTACATATACTTGAGGTGACCGACTTTTAATAACCGGATTTACTAAATCCTAACAATCTCCCTAAGGAGGTCACCTCAAAATACATTGAATACAAACAGATATTACATTAAGATTGTTCTTGGATTCTTGTTAATGTTCTTTGCTCAAGAGCTCGTAGTCATTGATTCTTCATTTTTGCATGTTTGGTTAATCCAAGTGGAGGTCTTTAACCGATCCACGTGATAATGAGTTTTGAGCCAAGATTGAGATCATCACCAACATAAATCTCGACTCATCCATTGTGGTGTTGGTATTATGTGATGTTGTGACATTTGGACCGACATGCTCACATTCGGATCATGATATATTCTCATCGAGTAGCGGAAGCTTTAGTTGATTCATGATATTGGCAACAGCAGAAGCGTAAGCATGGAGTGAAAATATCGAGTCATTGATGCACTTATCATGATTTCTTTAGAAATGAATGTGTTGAGTGAGCATGCGGCTATGGATTGACCGCTTCATTCGATCACCGCAAACGCCGGGCGCGACCGCATACAACAGCTAGCAATAAAGCGCACGAAAGTGTCTTTGATCACTTTCGTTGAATTGAGGTACACGCCCACGGTTCCCCGCTGATCAAGACAAGTACCGCCTGTGATCGTATAATTCAAGAATTTCCTTGATGTGGTTTCGCAATGCTTCTAGTCGTTCTCAAACCGAACGCCTCAAAGAAGACAACACGGAGTGAGTGAACCAAATAATTGAGATTCACCGATTGATGAAAAGAGATTTGAAAACAATCGTACCGCTCAATAGAAATTGTTTTTGCAATACAACGAAGGTTTTAATGAAAATCAATTATCAATCATAAACACCTTTTATTTTGAAATATTAGTACACAATGATGTGCTAAAGAAAAGAGTTTTTAAGCACAACGACCGGTTTTTCAAAGGTATCCGCCAATCCATAACTCGAACCAGTGATTGATTCAAAAGATTGAATCGCCCCATTGTTTCTGCTCGCTTGTCACATGGTTGATCTATTGGATAGATCTCACATGCCACCCACCGTGAGCTTGTTTGATGTTGGCTCCGTAAGGCTTTCCATCTTCATTGTGAATATGTTTGCATATCACTCGATGTTCCGCAATACCACAAGGATAATGCGAGGACTCATAAGATATAATCTCTTTCCACATTGTGTGAAACAGAGAGTCTTCATAGACAAGTGTCCTAATGAGATTTATATGATGATCTCGTGGCTCTAGACTCAATTGTGCATATTTGGTTCCTATGCCGAGACTAGGAGAGGGTCTCCTTCTTCAATATCAACAAACTCTAAGAGAAAGTCGATAGATTATGTCGGTTCCCGTGAGAATGAAACAAGTCCTTTAAGAGGAACTTGAGTAGCTTGGGAAGTTGTAGTGCAAAGCGCCACCGGGTCCATGACGCCTTGTCTTCAATACCGATGTTACCTTGGTAACCACCAAGAGTATATGAATTGAACCCGGTTCGCCCTAAGGTTGAATAATTGGAGGGCTATTTATTTTCACCCTTTTCTCATTCAATTCTTTTTCATTCTTCAACCCTTCAAGCTTACCGAGACTTCATAACTAGAACCTTGTTGGGTTTATTCCAAGACTAGCTCTGCCTCATCCGCACTCTTCCCATATCTCACTTTTCTCCTTTTTCATCATACCTAAGGACTTCTACACTATCTAGTGGATTGTCCTCGGTAGATCCCTCCGGTTCTCGCGGATCATGGGAACAAATACCTAACCTTATCATCCTTATATCACCATACATAAAGTAAATTTGGTCGGTCTATTTGGTATTGTTCATCCGCCATTGGAACCAATTGAAAACCATTTGAAAATCAATCCAGATACTTGTGATATATTATCAAAGCATTTTGTACCGAATTGTTTTTGATATTTTTAGAAAAGAGCTCCCTCAACATGTGCATCATGTATTTGAAATCGCTTTGGCACACGGAGGCAAGAGGAAGAATTAACTTTTTGATTACCATTTTCTAAAAGATATCAACATCACTTCCCGATCAAATCAAGTAGATAAAGCATATTGGGAAGGATGAGGTTTTCATAAGTTTGCTCCCCTCAATATGTGCCTCGAGGTTTGAAAGAGTTTTGCACATATTAGAAGGAACCCGCACTTAGAGACAAATCAATCACGCTTCAATTCTTTGTGGTTTAAAAGATGCTCCCCTCAACATGTGCATGGAAAATTTGAAATCGTTTGGCACATGTGGGAGGAAAGCTTGCTAAACACTTATGAAACCATTTATCGAATTATCGCTTTAAACCAATTTAAATCACAAATTCTCCCCGATCACAATTTTCAAATCATTTGAGATTTGTGATCTCAGAGATTTAAATTGATTTTGAAAGCTTTTGAGGAGAATTGTGACTTGATTATGAAAACATTTTAACCGATAAGGATCGGATTTTGAGACTTTACACTCCATTGATTAAACATGCATGATTATCTTTTGAAAACAATTGTATGACAAATAACCTTTGATTTAATTGAAATCATTCTCCCTCAATCAATGACATAAGTTGTTGATTGAGAGAGATATTTTTGACAAACGTTAAGTCCAGATGATTTTCAAAAATAGAGTCCGAGTTATTTTTCAAAGCAATTAGTTTTCATTAGATAGTAAGTAATTGTTTATAGAATCGAGCATGAGATTTGAAAACAAGATAAAGCATGGCTCGTTTTTTCTTTGAAAACGGGTTATCGCTCGAAATGACAATAAACCATAGTTTCACTTTCTCTCAAAAATATTTTTTTTTTTTTTTAAACATTCGAACAATATCTAAAGTCCCGTGTCATTCTTTGAATGACAACACAAAGACCGTAGATATTATCGAATCGAGAAAAACATGACAAAATGACAATATTTTTTGAAATTTTTCAAGATTTTCAAATTTTTATGGATTTTGAAAGTTTTATATTTTTCTATTTGCTTTTTGAAGGTTTTGTAATTTTGTATTTTGCTTTTCGAATAAATATTTACAAGAGATGGATGAAGAAAGACCTTTACTCCTCGCCTTCCTCTTGAAGACGCTTGAGTGTTTCCGTTGAAGACTCTTTAGACCAAGTCGTGGAGGATAAACTCAAAACGTTCTCTAGGAAGAGCTTTGGTGAAGATGTCTCGCTAACCGGTATTCATCCTCACAAAATAGAGTTCCACCACACCGCTTTCTACTTGCTCCCCGATGAAATGATGTCGAATGTCGATGTGCTTTGCTCTTGAGTGTTGAACGTTGTTGCATGAGAGAGCAATGGCACTTTTATTATCACAAGACAGGGATTTTGTTGAATTCAAAGCCATAGTCGATAATGGGATCTCATCCATAGGATTTGAGCACAACAAGATGACATGGCTATGTATTCACCTCTCAGAGGAAATAGAAGTACTCATTTGTTTCTTTGAAGACCACCACAAGCTTATCACCCAAAACCGAGCACCTCCGCACGCATTTCGACGTGTATCTTGACATCCCGCATGATCAAGATCTCGTGATAGGTCGTTAGTGACATACCGGTGTCCTTCGGTACCAAAGTCCCATATTGATGGTTCCTTGAGATACCGAAGACCCGCTTAACCGCTTCAAGGTGCTTTTGGTAGGCTTAGCTCGATATCTAGCACACATGCAAACAAATGAATGTAATGTCTGGTCTCATCGGCCGTGAGGTACATCGTGATCCAATCATACTACGATATTTCGCTTGGTCTACCATGATCCCCGAGTGGTCCTCATCCGCTTTAGTACGCCTATCATGGGAGTGTCAACAGGTCACAAGAATCAAATCCAAATTTCTTTAAAATCTCATTTGCATATTTAGATTGATTTATAAAATGCCTCCGGACTTTGTGAAATTTGTAATCCCAAGAAAATGACATTTGTCCCATCATTGACATTTGAAATTTGGAACCCATTTCATTTGAAAACGGTCACATTCATTGGGGTCACCGAGGCAAAAATAATATCATCAACATATATTTGAACGTGAATTAAATGTTTGCTCGACTTTCTCGTGAACAATGTCGGATCAATCGCTCCTTTGTCAATCCAAGAGATAGAAGAAACTTTGATAGCGATCATACCATGCCCTTGGAGCTTGCTTCAAACCGTAAAGAGCCTTCTTCAAACGATAGACGTGAGTAGGATGCTCGATTCACAAAGCCTTCAGTTGGTCGACGATACGACTTCTTTAAGATCTCCGTTAAGAAAAGCCGCCTTTACATCCATCCGATAGACTACCATGTTCTTACTTGCAAGATTAGCCAAGAAGATTCTCGATTGCCTCGATACGAGCAACCGGAGCAAATGATTCTTCAAAGTCAATACCTCCTCTTGACGGTATCCTTTTGCAACCAATCGAGCCTTGTTCTTTAAAACATCACCATGCTCATCAAGTTTTACTTTGAAGATCCACTTTAGAGCAATGATCATAGCACAACTGGAGCAGTACTAATTCCCATACATCTAGTCGATCAAACTCATGAATTTCTTCTTGCATGGCATTGAACCAAATGCCTTCATTCATGGCGGTTTTAACATCTTTTGGTTCGACCTTAGAGAGTACGGAGTTGAAGAAGCACCATAAGGCATCGGTTGCAAGTTGTTTCCGTGTGGATACCGGACGAGAGGGTTTCCAATGATGTTGTCCAATGGATGATCATGTGTCCATTTTCTAAGGTGTTCATGTGGTTGTTGTTGAGGAACCAAGTAGCAGAGTCGATATCTCCCGAGAAGATGGTTCGATGATGATTCAGAGCAAATATGTTTTCAAAGGGGCATCTTCGTGAGTAGCAAAGGGATTATCTCCATCATTGATGCCGTAAACAATTCCATGATGTACACTTGATGATTGATGATTTGTTGATGAGACAGAGTGATCAAGCAGCAGCGCTTCTTGACTTAATGACATTGAAACCGAAGGGTTAACTTCATTGATGTGATAGAAGCACCTCTGCTGATGGAATTGACATATCATTAGCACTTGGCTCATAGTGTTCATCAAACATTGGATCAAATAATTTCTTCAAATCATCTTCAAGGAGGTACATAAGGAGTTGTTGGTGAGGATTTGAAACAAGGGTAGAACCGATAGGACTACTTGATGAAGGTTGAAATGCGGGTCCAGAATCGATTGTCCCGGAGCCATTTGCCCGGACAACTCATCGAACGTGACGTGAATAGTTTCCATGATATCTCGAGTTCTTTTGTTGTAGATTCGTAACCCTTCTTGTTTGATGCATAACCTACAAAACTCCAATGTCCGCTTTAGCTCTTAATTTACCTAAATCTTGACCGTCATTTGTTGGATAGCACAAAGCACCAAACACACGAAGGTAGGATAAATCAGTTTTCGCTTATGGACAAGTTCATATGGAGTTTTTCCATGAGAGGTGTGTATAAGGGAACGATTTTGGGTGTAGCAAGCAAGGGCAATGGCTTCACCCATAGAAACATTGGAACCTTTGAATAAATTAGCATTGTTCTTGCGGCTTCCACAAGAGTTCGATTTCGCCTTTCAACTACACCGCTCGTTGAGGAGTTCGTGGAACACTTCTTTGATGACCGATTCCAACACTTTCATAAACCGAATTAAGTCTTTGTTAACAAACTCGTGCCATTGTCTGCTCGAACAATTCTAACAAGATTGTTGAGTCGAACTCAAGTCGTTTGATAAGTTTGATGATGACATCCGAGTTTCATCCTTTGTCCTCAAAAACTTTACCCAAGTAAATCGAGAGTAGTCATCAACAACTACTAGAATGTATTTCTTCCCATTTATCGCTTGCACTCTCATTGGTCCGCATGCATCCATATGAAGGGTATGAAGAACTTCCATTATCGAGTTTGTGGGTTTTGGTTTGTGGGCATATTTCGTGCTTTTTCCCAATTGGCAAGTCGAACAAAGATGATCTTTTCATATTTTAACTGGGTAAGCCTCGACAAGATCCTTTCTCGAAAGGTTATTAATGGTGCCAAGTTCAAGTGATTGAGACGACGATGCCATAACCATGATTTTGTTTTCAAAGCCTTTGACAACAAGCGATTGGAGAGGACTTCATCATGTCTTCGATAGAGATGGTGTATAGATTTGAACCACGAGTTCCTCTTAACAATTCCACACCATCAAGTTCTCTAACGAAACAAGTATGTTTTCTAAAAGCCACTTCTAGATCGGAATCACGTAATTGACCAACAGAGAACAAGTTATGACCAAGACCTTCCACATAATATACCCGGAGATTACACTTTACCAACAACATAATCTCCATAACCCATAATTGCACCAAAATGGTCGCTCCCGAATCTAATAATCCCGATGAATTTACTCACGGTTCATGAGCATGCGATCTCCAAATATATGCTTGGAACAAATGAGTCCGTGTACCACGTAATCGATTTGAACGATCCGCAGCTGAACACGCATAAGAATGGATAATCGATAATTGGGATCCCCATGCAAGAATGGGTTCCATTTGGTTAGTAATGTGATTGGAACACCCACATCGTAAGTAGAAACAATGGAATCATCGTAAATAGATGCAAGCTAGTGTCCGTATTTGACCTATTCAAAGTATGTTCACTTCTTAAGGAATAGTTCTACCAAGAGGCATCCATTTTCTAGTGGGCATTGACTTAGCAAATTTAGGGCACAACTCATTAATCTTACGGCCAAGAGGTATCCATTGATAACCTATATTACTAAATTTCCTTCCCGTGGGTTTCCACTGCTTTCTAACTTTCTTTCGCTTTTGCCTTTTAGCCTTCTTAGCTTGATTTTTAACATTAACAGCTTTAATCGGGCATTTGACAAAGATTAGACAAATCATTCACACCACATTCATGATTAGTAATGTAAATCAAGCAATCATCATTACATGGTTTATGGATAGTAGCGTAATTCAATTAATTACAAGACGCTTATAGCTAATACTAGAATCAACACGATTCGCTTTATTCAACTCAAACTTAATATTCCTAGGGTGATCTTCTACTCTTTCCAATGCACATTCTTAGCTTGCGAGGTCCTATCTTGCTTGGTATTGCCTCGGAGGCTTTGACCCGCTTGCTTTTATGTCACCGACACTCCTGTAGAGGGAATTATGGGAACATTAGTTGGTTGATCTACTTTTGCATTCCCGAACTAGACGCAGGATCCGAACTACTTGAAGGCACATTAGAGTTCACTTTCTTAATACGGGCATAGAATGGTTTGTATGCTTGGCACTAGGCATAGAACAAGGCATCACAACTTTACCTTTCGCACCTAAGGATTTAGGACATGTTGCTATTAAACATTCTAGCAGCTCCCGAGATCGCTTGGCCCGAATGCAAGCAAACCTAATTTCTATCAAGAGGCTTATTTATGAAATCCTCTTCCACAATCTCACGGAGACATTCTAGACTATCCTTAAGGTGAGCAAAATAGTTATGAAACACAAGTTCATTATTCCTAAGATGAGGAGGAATGTATTTAATAAATACAAGATATTTGCAATCCGAGGATGACTTTGATGCAACATTCTCATTAAAGACAAGTGGCGCTTCCTTTTCCCGACTCCTCGATTCTCAATTTCTTTTGTAAAGACGTTATTTTTTCGTTGTTCTTGTCACGAGTGACTTTCATTGAATCATATAACTCTTTAAAGTGTCGCTTAACTTTTCATTTTCTTCTAGAAAACTCTCGCTTTCCTTTGTAAAACATTAACCAAGTTTTGAAGATGAAAAGTTTGAGAATACCGAGAATCTAAAGGAGGAGGCATTTGGGAGCCAACACATTGTTCTTTTCACCCTTTAATTGTGAAATTTGGGCTTTCAACTTTCTCGATCGTGTTACAATGAGCTTGAATCTGTTCACACGCTTTGTTTATCCGAAAACGCATCAAACTCGAACATCCGAGGATGTCTTGATATTTGAGGTTTTGACATTTTCTTTAAGATGTTGATATTTTAGTTGCAAATCAAAATGTTCAACTTCTAGTTTAGAAAGATGTTTTACCAAATTATCGTGATCATCCCGATCAATTTTCTCATTTAGTTCGAGTTTTTGTTTTCAAGCTCAATGACACGATCATGGGAAACTTTCAATGCAATAGATAATTCATGAAATCGAGAAGCGAAATAGAGTGCTTAGTAACAAGATAAAACACATCTTGAGCAACACAACTCGAAATCAAATTCTCATTTAAGATATGCAAGTTCTTCCTTTCAACTTCATTATATTTGAGTTCTGCTCATAATCATTGACCTCAACTATCATTGCATCAAATTCCTTTTCCATTTCTTTAATATCCGAATTTATTCCTTTTGAAGACTCTCAAATTGACCTTTTAATTGTTTAAAGAAAGGCATGACCTCGCTAAATAACATTCTTTAGTTTGCTCAAACCCTTTCCCCGCTATCCCTCGTAGGTGTGATTCTCTTCTTACATGTCTTCTCAAAATCAACGAATAGTTGATAAACAACATACAGTGCCGATTAAGGTTTTGCTATTAGTGGCAATCGATCTAGGAACTAGATGCATTGGTGTATTTGGAGGATACACAAGTAGTCGCAGCATTTTCCTAAGGGGAGTGTTTTTGCAACAAGATTTTCACTTTTTGCATATCCATATCCTTTTCCGTAACAATTGTTCATGGGTTAATAGAGTCTGAGGCTTAAACTTGTTTAAGGAGATCCAATTTTCCTTAGTGTAATCATGGGGTTTTATCGTTATGTTTTCCTTTTTACACACAGGATCGTTAAGCTTCTTATCCATTTTCTCCCTAGAGGCATCATCTAATTTTCTATCCTCTTCCGTGCTTCCAACACATGATGGTGTTTGCCTAGGCTTAAGAATCTCATTACCATCATATAGTACCTTATGAGCAGCTCTAGCCTTTTTAACTACCTCAGGATTAGGTTCCTCAACAAGGGGAATGCTATGCTTATCGCTTAAGACTCTATGCTTAGTGATCAAGTGAGCAATCAAATGGTATTCCTTGTACGCATAACTTATTTTCAAGCTTGTTTTTCAAAGTTTTTAGATTGGAAAATCATTCAAAAGTTTTGATTCCTTAGCATTGAATTCTTGCTTAAGCATTTTAACATTTTCTTGAAGTTCTTGTTTTGCTTAGCGCTTTAGAAAGCTTTTCTTGTAAGGAGTTTAACTCTTGTTTTAACACTTCTTCTCTAAAATTACTTTTTCTAATAATTGTACGCATTTGGTCATCCATTTCCGCTCACGGTAGTTAACTCAAACTTAGCACGTTGTTCATAAATAGCAACTTGTTCTTTATAGGCATTCGCCTCGAGATAACAGTAATCATCAGGGCACATGCAAGGTATTCATCAAAACATAGTCATCATTGATCGCAGAAGATGACATTACTTGGTACAATCTCACTTTCACTTTGCTTCACATATTGATCATATGGGACAATATTGCTATTACCCTCATCATCAATATCCGATTCATAAGTTTCAAGAGATTGTACTTTATTATGCATCTTTGCTCATCAACTTCATCATATAGTTTTAATACCTCCGAAATGATTGAATCTTTGGATGGACCACTGTTGTGGTGATGAGAGACCTTTGAGAGACCATAGGTGAGATGCTAGCCATGAAGATTGTTTGAGCAAGAGGTTCATCATCGACATCGAGTCAAATGCATCACAATCGCCTACTTGAAAGGCATTTTGATGATTGTGACCTATTTCCGAATTGGTTGCTCATCAACATCAAGATCATAGGTTTTGGCATTTCCTCAAGAAGAAACAACAACTCCTCTTCATCCAAAGTCGCCCATTATCCCGAGCTTGCACAAGCAACATCTTGTCTCAAGTATTCTCGCATTCTGTGGACGTTTTGAGATGTGCGCCCTAGCAATATGTCCTCACCACCACAGCTTGTAGCATTTGATTGGCTTTGCTTGTCCTTGATTTGGATTCCTTCCACGATTCTCGATTTGCCACATATCCTCTACCAACTCCACCTCTTCCCTGCTCATACCGCTTTCTTTGAACTGGGTTGCACCATAACCTTCCCATCTCTCGACAAGAGCTTGATTGTGTGGATTGGATGTCGCTCGAGGTTATTGTTGGTGTGGGGAGAGAGTTCATGTTTTGACTAACCATGAGAGACAGCTTGATTGATGAAGTTTTCCATGAGTGTGTTTGAGTCGGGAGGCTTATATGTCGGATCGTGGATGAGCTTGTAATTACCATTACCCATGGGTATGACTTGAGAAGCTTTGGTGGTAATTCCAACATTGGTGTAAAAGTCAGTAGAGTCATTTGACGAACTAGTTTCTCCCGCTTAGATTTGAACTGCTCAAGAATCCTTCGCTCAAACATAGCATGTCTCTCATTCTCAAGAAGGAAGGCATACAGCTGCTCATAGTTGGTGTTCTTCAATCCTTTAGTTAGCTTCACAGAGGTGACAAACTTGTGCCATTCGGGATTCATGTTGTTCACAAACTTTGAGTTCAAATTGAATATTTGGCATAGTCATTTTGATATTCCTCATATCATTCACAAGCTTGTGGAATCTCACGTAATATTCATAGATACTCTTCCGGTTTCATCTTGAAGTGCTCAAATTCATCATACAACCGTGATTCTCTGCCTTCCTTAGTTAATTCGTAACCCGAGAGAAGCATCTTGACATTATCCCAAACAACCTTGGCTTCAGTGTTGTGATTGATAAGCTTGTAGATATCTTTGGAAGACCTTGAAGTATAATGTTTGAAGCCCCGATATCAAGATCGAATCTCTTTTCTCCTTATCATCGAGCTCATCATACGCCTTTGGTCCGTCCAATCCAAAGATCATGGTTCCATCTCGCAGCAGATCAATTATGTCTCTTGTAGTCTCAATCGATAAGGTCCTTCATCAATTGACTTGAGAATGTTGACTCCATTTTCCTTTCCAAGACAATACAACCTAATTCGTTGAGCCCATGAGTCATAGTCGGCTCACAAGCATGGGTGGACGAGTGTCCGAACCACCGCTTGAACGCCCTCACCAATGAGAGAGATGATTGTAGGCACGTTGGTAGACATGTTTACGATTTCACGGATTTTATAACTCTATGATTAAACCGGAAATAGATTCTTTCACGGATTTTACTAAATCAAGAGAAAACCGATTAGAAACAAGTATTAACCAAGTCGCTATAATCCTTGAACCAAGTCGCTAAGCACCAAGTCGCTAAGTAGCAACTCGCTAAACCTCAAGTTGCTATGAATCAAGTCGCTAAGCCCAAGTCGCTAAGACCCAAGTCACGAACACAAGTCGCTAAAGCACCAAATCGCTAAACATACAAGTCGCTAAAGAGCAACTCGCTAAGTATCCAAGTCGCTAAGATCAAGTCGCTAAGAACAATAAGTACAAGTCGCTAGAAATAATGAAAGCAAGTCGCTAACCCCACCAAGTCGCTAGTCAGTAGTGGAGAATCCACTAACTTGTACTGCTTTGTCGGCTTGTCTCAATAGACAAGTCGCTAAGCTCAAGTCGCTACGACTAACACTACAACTCGCTAGAAATTATCAAGCAAGTCGCTACGAAGAAATTCACAACGAGACTCAAGTCGCTACCTTGAAAAACTTCAAAACACACTTTTCAATCCAAAACAAGCCCAACCACAGTGATTCAAGCTTTCCAAATCAAAACCCAAGCACTTACAATGATTCTAAACACAAAAGTACACTCAAAATTCAAACTTTAACACAAGAAATGATCCAAATGATGCAAAAACCACTAAACTTTTTCAAACTCAAAAACCATCTAAAACCACTAGAAATCCAAGGATATGTAAGAGAGATGATCAAACCATGGCTCTTGATACCATTTGTAACATATTGGATTTCACAAACACATCAAAACATGATCACAAGTAGGCGTATAACTTAAGGTTTTAGAGAGAGAAAGAGTTAGAGGTTTGGGAACTTAGTGAGAGAAAATGAAAGTATTATTATGAGCTCCAACTCTCTACCTGGGAGGTAGAGAGTATTTATAGTCTTACACAAATCGCCACCTACGGGCCGTGGATCGTGCATACAGTGGGTAAAGACCCGTCTGTCCTCCACGGTGTTACTTAACTAAATACTACTTAACTTTAAATAACTACGACTACGAGCTTAACGATAACGATTACATATACTTGAGGTGACCGACACTTTAATAACCGGATTTACTAAATCCTAACTTTTTTTACTTTTTCTTTTTCTTCTTTTCTTGTTCAATCGAGCCATAAATGTTCCAATTTACAGCATTTTCTTCCCAAAGTTCCTAAAACTCAAGTATAAATGATTTAGGATAGTAATTGATCAAATATGTACGGATTTAGAGGCTAGATGAACCCTTAAAAACATATAAAAATACACCTCATCAAATATCCCTACACTTGAGATTTGCTTGTCCTCAAGAAAATGTGCTTTTATCCTAATCAATTTACAAGTTAGGGGCATTTAGCATTTGTTTAAAGCTAATTTACAACACAACTCATTCTACAATAGTTATAACAAGCATGGAAATTATATACTAGCACCTCATATAAAGTGTTTGGATTCTCTCATTTCTCGGGTATATAGGTTATATAAAATGTATGAAAACAGAAAAATAAACAATCTCTACCTGTCATAGCACATAGATTACCACATTCCTGATAAAGGATCAAACCTCTACTGCTTTGGCGTAAGCACCTAGGATAAACAATCAAACATGACTTTTAATGGGTTGCAATGTTAGGTGTAAGGGTAAGGAAAACACGGTTTTGTGGATATGGAGAAATTTACTGGTGGCAAGTTAATCATCTAAGTCAATTACATGTACAAAGTGGCGTTGCTAAGCCAAGACTTGACACACTAACTCTAACTGTTTTTGTGTTTTTCTTGACTCCTTCTTGACTTAAACAAAAGTAGGGTGCAATCCGTATGTTTTCTTCTTTCTTTCTTTTCAATTTTTTTTCATTCTTCTCATTTTTTTTCAAACACTTTTGCCCTTCTATCTTTTTTTCTGCTGAGCATAAACAGCTTGGGATTTATAACTGCATCCTTGCACTTGCATTTTTGCATAAATAAAAACTAACTAATTACCTAAATTGCGATGATCAAAAATATGTGGAGTACTTAAACATTAAGGTACATATGGGGGTACTAATTAACTTTCTTCCCCATTACTCCATAACAAATAGTTCAAAACCCATGAGTCCCAATCATCCAAAAATTGTATTTACAAGATATGACTCGACTTAGCAATTATGTAAGCAACTAGAAAATTAACTAAGGATTACAATGTTGTAACAATAATGCACTAAAAATTATTTCATACAAGGAAGGATAAGGTTATTTGGGTGTAACATTTGGGGGTGGATTGTAAACAATGTTCTTCATTAATATTTCAGAATCTACCAAAATATCAATAGAACTGTGAAAGGATAGGCTCAGAGGGGTTTACTAGGGGTATATTGTACTAAAAATGAGTACATAGCAAGGGTGTGGTGTAATTAATTGATCACTGTAGCCAACACAATTATATAAACATGTTTAAAACAAGGGTTATCCTAATGCCTCTTATCACTTAGAAAATCCTAATTACACAAATGTGATCTCACTAGCGACCTTGGGATGTGTCACTAAACCACACTCTAGAATCTATATGCTGCCGGTACACTCATAAGAATTAAAGGTGAATGCTTTATCCTAAATATCTAAAGGCGAACCTCACATTTTTAGGGTGGAATTTGAGTGGTAGGATTTTTGTGCTAGCTATATAACTCCTATCTATGAGATGCTTTATTAAGATTAAAGTTTCACACGTAAATGTCATAAAAAAATTTAAATTTGGTGCTAAAATTACCTTTACAAGTATTTCTTTCGATTTATTACATAATTCCTAAAGAATAAGACAAATAACAAATGTGTGACTAGGTTTTAAGGTGTCCCTTTTTTACCTTTCCTATACTTAAATTGAACATTGTCTCCAATGTGACATGAATGAAACTAGTACTCCCCTGATCAGCTCAATATGAATGGAAAATGGAAATACGATCAAATCCTTCTCCAAGAAGATATATCCAAGAAGTACATATCACGTAGAATCCTACCTTCTTGTCCAATATAAGATGTAAATCTATAAGAAAATGAACACGAAACCTCCATTAAAATCGACGGTAAAAATTATACATAGTAAAAACTAAACTAGAAAGCGAATAACATATAATGCTTGCAAAATAAATGTTTACAAAAATATAGAAAATTAAGAATTATGGAATTTTCAAAATTAAGATTCGAGAGAAAAACAAAAATTTGGAAAAATTTGTTGCTACAGTGCCTGACGTCGTCACTTTATAATGGTGACACCGTCAGGAATGACCTGACAGATTGTTTCGTTTTATTTCCTTGAAATTTTATGGAAAAATCTAATTTTTAAAACCTGTAATTTTCTGTAAAACATTCATTGTGACTCGATACAAGAATTTGACTTTAAACAAACACTCAAAAGATAGAATATATGCTAATCATGAATTATAAATTTTCATGTTCGAATTTCATTTTTTTAAACAAAATATGAACTTCCGTACACTTATCTTTTTGTAAAATACCTTTATATGCAATTAAGACGAGGTTAAAAACAAAACAAATCATTTTCACAAAATATCTGAAAGCATGAAAATTAAAAAGCATGGGATGCCTCCCAAGAAGCGCTTTTCTTTATTTACGAGTCTTTTAGCTAGACTTAAAGTCATGGTCTACTAAGCACTATGGATAATATCCACATCGAGGATTTCATTATGATCAAATTTATTTTGTAGTTTTCTCTTATTAGGTATTGTTTGGTATAACCGTTCAAATATTTCTCCATCGAGATATATTAATTTCATCTTAATATGCCACAATCCATCTCCTTTTTTTGGTGTCTTATCTTAACTCCATTTACTCTCCGAATCTTATGAATCCCATTTGTTTCCTTTAAGATTAATTGGTATAGTTCATAGGAATTCAATCATTTTCCTTAATACTAAAGGATCCTTAAACGGGTTGATCTCCGTTTCTCTAGCCAATTCTTGTTCCATATAAGGTGTGTTTCTTACAAATTCATCTTCTAAGAAAAAGGGGCGTTGAGGTCTTATAGCATCTTTATTAATTCGGGGGCCATATCTTGATGGTCTTCTATCTTATTCTAGCCATTGGGGTTCTTCTTTATCATTGTGTTAAGTATACTCGTTGACATCATAAATTGACCTAGTGTATCCCTCACCAACCGTTATCTTAGATTTCTTACAATCTATTATTGCACTTGCGATGGCTAAAAATCCTCTACCAACAAGCAATGGGCACTTAAGGTCTCATAAAATTTCAAGGACATGAAAGTTCGCCAAAATGGTCTCCCTATGTGCACCACTAGGTCCTTAATATCCCCACCGGATAAGTTAAACTTCCATCCGCCAATCCTACAACCATTTCCATTTCTTCTAGTCTTACTAAGTTGAGATTTCTATAAAGAGATAACGAAAGTATGTTGATGCATGATCCTAGATCGGCTAAGGTGTCAAAGTATTCGGGGTTTCCAATACTACAAAGTAGAATGAATATGCCCGGATCATCTAATTTTGTGAGTAACTTGTTTTAAACGAATTCGGATCCATTCTTTCCTAACTTAACTCCTTATACATACTTATCTAAGAGGGCATTATAATAAGGAGCATGAGTCAAGACATCAATAATCGGACGTTCAAGGTAAATATCCTTGAATTCATCACTAAGAGTTAATTCGGGTTCTTTGTCTTTTGGTGTTTCAACGACTTGTTCAACCGACACTTTACTTGGTTAATTTTCCGTGTGTTTTTGGTCTTTTGAAAATTTTTGAGTTTGTTTGAAACATGTTTTAATGGTATTGAATGAGTGAAAGTGATGTAAAGGGCATGGATATTCACTTTTTTTGTAAGGACAAGAACGAGCAAATAAAACTGATGAAATAGAGTTAATGCTTAGTTTTTGGTTCTTGACGGTGTCACTTGGGAGTGCTCCCATTACTCGATCATTAATAACCTCTAATAGGGTATCAATTTTTATTTGTTATCTCACTTTGTTGTTGTTTAAAAATGGCTTCAAACTTAGACAAACGAGCTTCTTGAGTTGACATAAAATTAGACACCAATCCTTCAAGATTATTGGAATTATTTGAAATGGAAGGATTATTGTTAAAGGTACGGTTCGAAGATGAACCGTTTGGTTGAAAATGATTTGGTGGGTTTGAAAACTTGTTTTGAGACGCATTTTAATTTTGTCTCCACCTAAAGTTTGGTTATTTTTCCCAGAAGGGTTATATGAATCACCAAAATTATTTTACTCAGATTTAAAAGTGTACCACTTCTCTCTCACTTAGTCGGTACGCAAAGATGCATAGTCCGCAAAATCTTGTTCGGGATTTTCCATGCAATCACAAGTGTCATGGTAACCACAACATACTTCACATGAAGAAGTGATTTTATTCACTTGATGTAAAGGTTTAGGATATTTGTAAGAACTTATCCAGAATTTCACTTGATCATCTAGTTCGATGATCCTACGATTAAGAATGCGTAATTATTAGAAGGCAAGGATATTGCCTTGACTGTTTTAATTGTAAGATCACGAGTGTTATTCCAAATTTTGTTGTCATAGAAGGCGAGGTCCTCTATAATTCCCCAAGATTCTTCCGCATTCTTGTCAAGAACCTTACCACCGGCCGCATGGTCAATGATTTGCTTTATGGAGAAGTTGACGTAATCATACAATATTTGGATTTGGAGCTGATGCTATTTTTCCTATATCATGTTTTAATATTTATAAATCTCGTTTACCTATGATCTACGTGAACACTAACAGGCAGTGTATCCGGTGGTGAGTAGTCAATAAATGGTAAAGCCGAGGTCGTCCCAAGAGCTATGTGGCAGATTCTAACTTAAGTTTCATATTGTCACTAGAACGGGTTTTGTATTGAATTGTATTTAACTAATTAAAATGACGAAAACGAAATGGATTAAATCACTTTGAGAAAGATGTGCTGGCCTAGTTACTAATATTAGGATGCCATAATCTGGTTTTCCTAAAAGTGTTTACTATCGCCTTATGTGGTGGTTAAATGTCATTAGTCTCAGATGGTCACACCGCCTAACCTATAATCCTAGACCCCAACTCCTATGGTCAATTCACCTGTAAGTCTAGTCATAGTCATTACACGCCAACTATCTATCTACACTTATCCTTAGTAACTTAGCACTAAACCAAGGTTTGGTCCACTCAAGGTTCCCACATTTCGTAAGCATCTCTGCTAGTGAATGTAGTCCTATGGTCATTTTTTTATCAAGGGAGATGATAGTCCTATGGTCAATTCTTATACACCCCTCGCAACCTAGCACACTAGATTTTTATGGTCAATACTAACTATTATACTAGATACGACCTAGCTTCAGTACTACCAAAACACGGAGATCAATGATAGGCTAGAAATATAACACATAAAGTAATAAATAAACAGGAAAACACAAATCATGGCATTGGTAAATTCATAACTAGGCTAACACATGATGTGTTTAGCCTTTCATATTAAATAAATCATCAAAAACAATGTTATTAATCATATTGAAAGAAGACATTGGATTCGATAAAAAATACTTGACACAATGCTAAAGCTAATGAATTAATGGTATGATTTCTCCCTTGGAAAGTCATTCGGAGGTGCTGAGATTCATCCTTGGTGAAGCCCTAAATCATCCCTTCTGAGTTGTGGTGAAAAGGATTATAAAAATGAAGATTTAGGGCTTGTTTTTATAACCTCGACACAGTAACGACGTAACTGATGTGTCGTTGTATGTATGTAATTTATGTATTCAAGTTTTAAATTTATACTTTGCGGAGTTTACCTATAACAAACACTAACGAACAGTTACCCAATCGATGGTGAGCTAGTTGGTAAGTAGGGTGTCGACCACTAAGAGTGAAACGTTAACACACTTAAATCTATCAGTATTTTAATAAAGTACGTTAGTCTAATTAAACCTAATTCTAATGCAGTAAAAGGGGTTTTTAGCCTGAGAGACCGACACGTGGTTTAGATTTAATAAAATAAATGCAATGAGAAAGATAACACACACAACATATAAATAGAAGATGTCAAGATGATTGTAAGAAAAACGTATTAACCAAGTTTAGTCATATAAGTTTTCTGATTAGTCTAAGAGCTTTAACGATGATACTCACGACATGGCATTTCTGACCTAAATCTAGGCAACCCTAAACTCTAGATTTGCGTATTAAATTTGTCAACAAATTTACTCCTGTCATGATTAGTTGAAATCCACATAAAGTGAAACTTAATGATTATCAATTTATCATTTATCCTCTAAGGGCTTACATTAACATATTAACAAATATGAGTCAAGTAATAAACATAATCAATGCGCATAACTAAGTACACTATCCAATTAGAAACAAATCAAAACATCAAATAATCATTAAGCCTGGCTAATACCTACATGTGTTAGCCCATAATCTCATTCATAATACAAGATAACATGTTCAGAAAGATTCAAGTATAAATCAAAATAGAAAAATGCTAAACGAACGATTAAAGTGTAATAAAACAAATTAAGTGAGTTCTCCTATGGAATTATGGCACTAGCAGGACCTTCTTGGTCTTCTTTTATCTTTGGTTTCGTATTTGGTGGTTATGTGCTCTTTGGAAACCGGACTTAGCATTTTCTATTTATATTTGTTGAATACGGTCGATATGGCGTATCAGATTTGTCTGATACGGCGTATCAAGGTAACTTCGTGCGGAGTCTAAGATTATTATATTCCAGGATATTCATACACCACCTTCTTGATAAGGCATATCATAAAGATCTATACGGCATATCAGGTCTTAATTGTCTTGGAAATTTGGTGAAGTTATTGAGATGGATACGGCGTATCTTGATAAGGTCATACAGCGTATCTTGACTAAAACAAGCTCGTTCTTCTGTGGGTTAATATACAAAAATGTTACTAAACTTTCAAAAAATTTGTCCTAAGTCACTAATGTTTGTATTACATCATCTAGGTCACTATACTTCACGGGTTTTTCACATATGTTACTAAACCTTTTATAAGTGTCACCCTAGTCACTCGAAGGATTGGTAACGGTTGTGGCCAATACATAACTAAACCTATACAAACAAGTCACTAAACTTTCGAAAAAATTGTCTTAAGTCACTAATGTTTCATTCCCGCATCTAAGGTACTAAACTTTGCTAAAAATTTGTCCTAAGTCACTAATGAAAATTTTTCCTAAGTCACGAGTTGTGGCACATGTTCTTGAACCTTTAAAATTTTACGTTTTATACGATTTTATACACATTTTATCGTTTTATTCATTTTATTCATTTTATACGCTTTTGTTCGTTTTTACGCTTTTGTCCGCTTTTATACGTTTTAGTCCGTTTTGTCCCATTTTTACGTCCGTTTTATACATTTTATGTTTTCATCCGTTTTATACGTTTTGTCCGTTTTATATGGTTTTGTACATTTTTATCGTTTTATTCGTTTCATCGTTTTATTCGTTTTCATCCGTTTTATACGTTTTAAATCATTTTTACGTTTCGTCCATTTTCTTATGTTTTTGCCCGTTTTCTATGTTTCATTCGTTTTAGTCCCTTTTATGTTTGAAAACATAAGAAAATAGGCGGCGTAAGAAAACGGACGAAAACGATAAAAAGGATTAAAGCGAATAAAAACGGATGAAACGAATAAAAACGGATGAAACGAAAAACGATAAATAATATATAAAACCATATAAAACGGACAAAAACGATAAAACGGATGAAAACATAAAACGTATAAAACGGACGTAAAAATGGGACAAACTCGTGACTTAGGACAAAATTTTCATTAGTGACTTAAGACAAATTTTTCAAAGTTTAGTACCTTAGATGACAGGAATGAAACATTAGTAACTTAGGACAAATTTTTGCAAAGTTTAGTACCTTAGATAACATGTGCCAAAACTATCGAGTATACCTTAACCGGTAACAACGGTTGTTTCCTATCGGTATCCACGATAACCGGTTACGTAAAGTATAGTGACCTAGATGATGAATACAAACATTAGTGACTTAGGACAAATATTTCGAAAGTTTAGTGACATCTTTGTCTATTAACCCTTCTTCTGTTTGACCAAAGTTTCATATACGGCGCATCCAATACTTGGATACGGCGTATTCTGCCAAGTCATGCAATGGTGTTCATAATCGTCCAAGTCTTGGTATACGGCGTACCTGTCTAGAATGATACAGTGTATTCTTGTCTGTTTTGTAGACGTTATCGAACTTGATCAGTTTACTTCAAAACACGTCCATTATTGCTAACGTTTAGTAATTGCTTGTAAATAACTGAGATAGAAACGTTTAAGCGATTAAGTATCAAATCTTATATATAATGATATAAAACAAGCAATATACATATGATAAATGTTGCTATTAATATATCTCTATTTGATGTCATCAAATATCCCCCACTTGAACTTTACTTGTCCTCAAGTAAACTTAAGATAAACTTATGAAAATGTGTCCTAAACATTTGTCTAAGATTTTTTTCTATGTAAGTATTTATTTGTTTAATCTCAAGTGCACAACCAAACACTTCACAAAATAGGAAAATGAAATCACTTAAATCACTCAACTAATCTATGTGGTAACATTTAAGTAATTCGCTTAATTGCTCAGTCATGACGAGTATTCTATCATAAGCTTGGCAAGGATACACATCTCCACCACTAAAGCTAAGGATTTACAAGTCTAAAGTGGTAAATTGGATTAATCATGATTAGGCTTAAGGGTTGCACCAGGATTATGTTTAAAAATCTCATTCAAAAACATATTAGATCGCTGGCGTGTATTCTTGATTTTCTCAAACAATGGATGGTCACTAGAATAGTATATCTTGGATCGCTGGCGAGTTATTTACATAACGGATGGTCACCAAAATATACACCCTAGATCGCTGGCGCATCATTTGATTACTCAAAAACCATATGATCACTAAAATATTAATGCATTAGATATTTTCACAAAGCCATTACTGTATCCGGACGCTCGAAAGCTAACAACGGATAAAGATACTTGGTAAGGGTAAGGTATGGGAAACATATATAGTTGGTGTAAAATAAAATCACAAACAGATAGATTAAGTCCAAACAGCGAACAAAAATGTGGTTAATTACTTCCCCAACTTTCCCATGAAAAAGACACAAATCATGGATTAACTCACGCTTTAGGACAGAAACTCACACTTTAGTAGGTAGACACAAATTAGACTCAACGATGTCTTAATCGTCATCTCATAAAACAAATCTTAGTTGGCTTTCCTATAATGGCTAACTCCCTTGCAATCCATAAATATAATACAACAAATAGTGGCGATATCTTCACTAATACAAAACTACTAAGTTGGTTAATTGCGACCAACTTCTAATGAAATACAACAAAAATTAACATCGTTGGTTTATAACACGTACCAACGAATAATTAATTAGCTCAAAATAGAGAATCGGTTAAGTTTAGACGAACCTATTACCTCACTTTCTCACTTTTTCTTTTTATTTATTATTTTTTTAAGAAACAAATAAACAACCAATGGTGTAAAATTTCACGTTTTTACCATCATAATAAATCTGGATGATTTTTTCATATACTTAAAAACTTCAGATATAAAAATAATAATGATGGTAGTAAACACATAAAAATAAAAAATAACTACTTTCACATTCCCTATTGCGATTTGCAACTCCAGACCTAATCAAAGATAAGAAACACACATGAACACAGGAAATACACACTTTACAAAAGCAACTAACCACGGACTTTTAATCTATAGGGTAGGCTAAGGTGTATAGGTGTAACGAAACAAATTAACATTGGTGTAAGAAATGAAAGGAATGGCTCTGAGGGTTGTTCTAGGGGTATCTTACTCTAATAATGAGAGTAACAAAAGGATTTTATACGGGGGTTAACTAACCAGTGTAGTTAGTTAATATCACAAAACATGTAAAAGACATAGGCTATTTGGGTGTAATTATAGAAATTTACCTAGTCAAACAAGTCACTCCAATTATATTAATAATACTCATTATGATGGTCTCAAATAGTATACCAAGCCAAGTTCTAAAGTTTACTACAAGTCACTGGCACACTAATATTTTTGTGGAATTTGGGTAAAATAGTGTAAATGAAATAGGCTTAATTATCACAATATGGAAATAAGGGTTATGTGTGCGGTTTATGCAACTTATGATTTCACAAAAACATGCTAAATTTGTTTTAAAATTTAAGCACATATTAGGCATATTTATGAAAAGTTAACAACAAATAGTGTTCTAATTCTCCATCCCCCCACTTAAGATATACAACGTCCTCATTGTGTAAATTGAAAATTAAATACATGAAATATAAAGAATTAGAACAAAAAATCCCTTGAGATTTGCTCGGTATGATCCTTCATGATGCGTATGTGAGCAACTTTTTATTTTATTATGTGAAAAGGCGTTTGGATGCTAGCATGACTAGAACACACAGAAAATAAAGCATACATGAACCACTACTTCCTTCATAATCTTAGTATTAACATCTGTGTTAATATGCATGAAAATAACAATTAGTGTTTCTACGATAATCGATGGTTAGTAAAATAAAAATAAAAAAATAAAACTAAAAATCATCAGGTTAGTTGATACCCCATATCCTTAGTTAGGGATACACCGTATCGAGCCTGGAATAAAAACAAATAAGGTACGTGTCAGAAGTTAAATGCCCCGTATCCAAGAACTTGGATACGCCATATTTATGGAACTGGCAAAAAGTTCAAAAGTGTAGAAATATTAAAAATACAGAAAAATAAAAGGATAAATATGACCAGTAAGGTCAATACGCAGTATCGAATTACTGATTTGACAGACTCGATACAAAAATTAGAAATAACATAAAAAGATAAGCGCGGGTTGCCTTCCATGAAGCGATTGTTTTTGTTAGAGTCATGAGCCTAGCTCCACCCGTATTTATCATGTAATAAGGTGGTTTTCCCCCCACTTGGAATCAAATGCGGGTAATAATAACAGTAAACACTATAAGAGTGTAAATTTGCTATAGCCTGAAGAAACGATAAGTAAAATGGTACCTTAGTGGGTAGTGATCTCCACTCATTACCTTTCCCAAATTGGTTGATGAATTGGATGTCTTGAACGCCCCATATGAGAGACTAATATGTCGAGGATGCATGAATAGCCTTCCTTTTTCATCGATCTTATTGGTAGTTAGGCATTTCTCAACTTCCGTACAAGATGAGAAAGGGTCTTTGAAAAGTATATTTTCGAGCCCCTTTTTTTCCATGTTGGCTTCAAATTATCTTGCTCTTCAACCAAGGTATCATCCCCTTTGGTGGATAATAGGTACATGATGTGTGTCATCATGTGGTGTGATGTCTATGATAGGTTGTTGGGTAATAAGTCTGACCACATCATCCTTCGGCTCTGCAACCTGTTTATAAACACTAGCAATATACTTTGTAATAAAAGTAGAGTCAAAGGTGTTATCAATTTGCGCATATTCCACATGAGCTTGTGGACTTGATTCTTCCACCCGTAGACTCTCATCTTTCATCGTCTTTAATAGATTCTTGCTTGGTTCCTCTTCTCTTAGCACCTTTAGTTGTCCAGGGAAAGGAATGGGTATGTGATATGGTTCAACCATCGGCGCTGGCATAGGTAATTCTTCCATAATATATGTCCAAAACCGTGTTAGTCTTTCTGAGTATGTGAGATTTAAATTCCTATTTTCTTCCTGAATATTTTCTACATGAATGTCATCTATTGTTTCCATGGCATTGTGCTCATAAACTTCGGAATTTTTTTATCTCACTACGTTGTGGTTGTAAATGAGGTGAGAGCAGGGTATCCAAATGAGGTAATCCTTATATACTTTCAATAAAACCGTTTATAATCAAAATCTTGGTTCCCATTCGAACTATCATCTCTGTCCAAATCATATTTCTCTTCTTCCAATGATTGAGAAACAAATGGGAACACAAATTCCAACTCGGGTACATTATCGTACTTAATAGCATCGAACCCTTTGAAATCAGAAATTGAACACTCTTCATGTCTATCAAATGAATGGTCTAATGGCGATATATGACTATATATGATCCCGGGGTACTCATCATAGATTTTGGATACAAATCATCTTCATCATGTAAAAGCCATCCATTAGCCTCTTGCTTCCCAATATCATATTCGAAGTATTCTTTATCATCATTGATATTAGTACCTAAACTTAACTTACAATTATATTCGATAGTTGGATGCTCTTCCTCATTGAACTCTGTGTAATCCATATCGTCATTATCGTCGTACCACTTTTCTTCACCGTATCCTGAATATTGTCAATAATAAACCCGACCATTATTAATTGCCATATTAGATTCAAATTAGAGATATTCTTCCATGGTCATTCCATCAATGTTCTTCTCGATCACCATGATTTCCTAAAAAATAAAACAACCAAGAAGACCAAAAGTAGAAAAAATATATAAACAATTAAACCTAAAAAACGATAAATTTTAAAAAAATATATATATGATGCATCAGAGAATTGATACGCCGTATTCGAGAAAAAAAATACGCCGTATTGATAATTTATGGTTGAACTTAAACTGTTTTATCCAAAAGTAAATACATAATAGTGAAAAATTCCAATACGCCGTATTTTTGATTTAAAATTCAGGGTCTGTTTCAAAAATAAATTAAATATGCCGTAGATACGTCGTATCTATGTTAAGGTTTAAAACTATATATGAAACATGATACGTCGTATTTAGTGAACTGGATACGACGTAACAGAATAATTAAATCTGATACGCTGTATTAGTCAAGAAAATAAAATACGCATTATCCAAATAATTGTATACGCCATATCGATTTAAATCAGACAGATAGGTTCAGCAGAATGCAACAAAATGTAGAAAAATAGAAATAAACACAAACAAACAACATCAAGCAAAACAAAACAAACAAAAATTCAAGAAAAGTTGAAGAAAATTACAAACAATCCAAATATACAACAAAGTTAGTCAATCTAAAAACTAAAAAGGGACAAACTAAGTTAAAAAATTAAATCAAAATACAAATAAATACAAGTATTAAGCAATTCACTACCCAAAATAACGCCAAAAACTTGATGTGTCGTTGTGTGTAGGTAATTTATGTATTCAAGTTTTAAATTAATATTTTTCTGACTTTACCTATAATAAACACTAACAGGCAGTTACCCATTGATGATGAGCTAGTTGATAAGTAGGGTGTCGATCACTAAGAGTGAAATGTTAACACTTAAATCTATCAGTATTTCAATTATGTAAATTAGTCTAATTAAACCTAATTCTAACGCATCAAAAGGTTTTTCAGCCTGAGAGACTGGCACGTGGTTTAGCTTTAATAAACTTATAAATGCAATGAGACAGATCAAACACACAAGCAAAAACACAGATATAAAGAAGATGTCAAGTCGAAAGTAAGGAAAACGTATTAACAAAGTTTAGTCATATAATATTTCTGATTAGTCTAAGAGCTTTAACGATGATACTCACGACCTGGCATTTCTGACCTAAATCTAGGCACCCCCTAAACATTAGATTTGCGTATTAAGTTTCTCAAAAGATCTAATCATGTCATGATTAGTCAAAATCCACATAAAGTGCAACTTAATGATTATCAGATTATCATTTATCCCCTGAGGGCTTACATTAACATATTAACAAATATGAATGAAGTAATAAACATAATCAATGCGCAGGACTAAGTAAAATATCCAATTAGAAAAAAATCAAAACATCAAATAATCATTAAGCTTGGCTAATACCTACATGTTTAGCCCATAATCTCATTCCTAATACAATATAACATGTTCAAAAAGATTCAAGTATAAATCAAAAGAGAAAAATATGAAAACCGAATGATTAAAGTGTAATAAAACAAATTAAGTGAATTCTCATATGGAATTATGGCACTAGCAGGACCTTCTTGGTCTTCTTTTTTCTCTGGTTTCGATCATAGTGGTTATGTGCTCTTTGAAAACCGGACATAGGGTTTCCTATTTATAATTTTCGAATACGGTCGATATGGCGTATCAAATTTGTCTGATACGGCGTATCAAGGTAACTTCGCGTGGGGTCCAAGATTATTATATTCCAGAATACTCGTACACCGCCTTCTGGATACGGTGTATCATAGAGATCCATACGACGTATTAGGTCTTTATTATCTTGGAATCGTGTGAAGTCATTGAGAAGGATACAATGTATCTTGATAAGGTTATATGGCGTATCTGGACTAAAACAAGCTCATTATTATGTTTGACCAAAGTTTCATATACGGCGTATCAAATACTTGGATACGGCATATTCTTCAAAGTCAAGAAATGGTCGTCAGAATCTTCCAAGTCTTGGTATACGACATATCTGTCTAGAATGATACGGCCTTGTCTATTTTGTGGACTTTATCAAACTTGATCAGTTTGCTTTAAAACATGTCCATTATTG
>CM040246.1:110374829-110405654 GCA_022545495.1 Chrysanthemum lavandulifolium | reverse complement strand
ATTATCCTTGTGGTATTGCCGTAACATCCGAGTGATATGTAAAAATATTCACAATGAAGATGGAAAGCCTTCGAGCTAACATCAAACAAGCTCCCGGTAGGTGGCATGTGAGATCTATTCAATAGATCAACCATGTGACAACCGAATGTAAACAATGGGGCAATTCAATCTTTGAATCAATCCGGTTCAGTTGTAGATTGACGGATACCTTGAAAACCGGTCTTGGTGCTTAAAAACTCTTTTCTTTAGCACTCGACCGTGTACGAATATTTCAAATCAAAGGTGTTTATGATTGATAATTGATTTTCATTAAAACCTTCGTTGTATTGCAAAACAATTTCTATTGTGCGATACACGATGGTTTTTCAAATCTCTTTTCATCAATAAGTGAATCTCTATTCATTGGTTCACTCACTCCGTGTTGTCTTCTTTGAGACGCTCGCTTGAGAACAAATAGAGCAACAAGCGAAACCCCGTCAAGGAAATTCTTCGAATTATATCCATCACAGCAAGACTTGTATTGATCAACGAGGAACTGTGGGTCGTGTACTCAATTCAACGAAAGTGATCAAAGACACTTTCGTGCGATTTATTGCTAACTGCTGTATGCGGTGCACGCCCACGCTTGCGCTGGTCGAAGAAGCGGTCAATCCATAGCCGCATGCTCACTCAACACATTCATCTCGAAGAAATCATGATTAGTGCATCAATGACTCGATATTTTCACTCCATGCTTCGCTACGCCGCCAATATCATGAATCAACGAAAGCTTCCGCTACTCGATGAGAATATTTCATGATCCGTAATGTGAGCATGTCGGTCCGAAGTCACAACATCACATAATACCAACACCACAATGGATATCTCGTAGATTTCTTGTCACCGATGATCTCAAACCGCTCAAAACTCATTATCACGTGGATCAAGAAAAAGACCTCCACTTGGATTAACCTTACATGCAATGTGAATAATCAATGACTACGAGCTTCAGAGCAAAGTACAACATCAAGAATGCAAGAACAATTTTAATGTAATATCCGTTTGTATTCAATATATGTTTAATGTGTGTTTGAGGTGACCTCCTTGGGGGAGATTGTTAGGATTTAGTAAATCCGAATATAAAGAGTCGGTCACCTCAAGTATATGTAATCGTTAGAAAGCTCAGTCGTGAGATTATTATAAGTTGTTGTATTTAGTTTAAGTAACACCGTGGAGGACTGGACGGTCTTTACCCACCGTATGCCCCATCCATGCTCCGTTAGGTATGCTTATGTAAAGACTATAAATACTCTACATTTCAAGGTAGAGTTGGAGCTCATAATAAGATTTTTCTTTCTCTCACTAAAGTTCCCAAACCTCTAACTTTCTCTCTCTAGAATCATATTGTACGCCTATTTGATCTTATGGTTTAGTGTGTTTATGAAATCCAATATGTTACATAAAAACACAGGATAGTTACTTTGATATTAAAAAAAAATGTTTTACTTGTAAAAAAAAAGCTAAGATATTAACAATTTTATTAAAAAAGTTACTTTGATATTAGTAAAAAGCTTAATTTCATTATTTTTTTTAATTGCGATATTTAAAGAAACTTACGGTGATATTAAGAAAATTCAAAAAAAAAATGTATGATAGTTACAGTGATATTAAAAAAACCATGATATCATAATATATTTTAGCTATGAAAATGATTTTTTTCAGCGATTCTTAATTATTTGTTGTCCTTTTTCTTTTTTTAATTTTTTCAGATTTTTTTTGAATTTTTTAAAAAAAAGGCTATTGTGATATTATCCGCACTATCCCTAAATAAAATCCAATCCGCACCGGATCCCTTCCCTATATATATATATATATATATATATATATATATATATATATATATATATATATATATATATATATATATATATATATATATATATATATATATATATATATATATATATATATATATATATATATATATGTCATAATGTCAACCTCAATGATGGACACTATAAACACTAATCCATCGATTTATGATGAGCTTATTCGAGTAAATACGAGGCACTACCTCGCATATATTTATTTACGAGACGAGTAGGTGACTACATTATACTAACTAGCTTTGTGAAGGTCAAGTTAGTGTGCATTTATCACCATCATACGAGGACTACTTATGGCACACTAACTTGTTATTTGATAATCCAGGTTTCTGTGTTTGATGCTTGGATCGGGGATGGATTGTAGGCGGTGATGACTTAATTATGAACTAAGACTATTTTGTTTTTGTTTATTTTCAATTTTACACCTTCTCATGTGTATCCCATGTCTTATCCTACCCATTTTATTCACCCCTAGCCATTGTAATAAGTTCACCCAATATTGCCTTTAAGAATTATATTGACCTTAGCTCTAGTGGTGTAGTTTTGTGTAACCGCCAAGCCTATGATAGAATTCATGCTATGAGTGTGCTTATGAGTGATCACCGCAAAATTTAACACTTAGATTAGAGAGTGTATGAGTGTTTTTGTTGGTTCAAGAATACTCAAACCCTTAAGTCTAGGATTTGAATAGAAAATACCCCAAGTGTTTAGGTCAAGAAACACTAACAGTCATCGAGTGCATAGTCTCAAAGGAGCCATCTCAAGAAGAGGCTAAGAAGAATTCTTCCACTCAAGAAGGCGGAACTTAAAGGGTGAAGACTGAGTCAAGAAGAAGATGGTGGATTCAGTGAGTGATGACAATAAATCACTGTGTTATGTCACCATATTAGTAACACAAGCATCAATATAAGAAGTAGAGATGAAGGATAGATCGGATGAATGAGTTATCACACACACGAATATAATGAAGAATAGTTATGCCTAAGTAATATGATAAAATGAACAACCAACCTTCAATAGAAGGTTTACAAGACTATTTATAGGAGGAACTAGGGCAACACCCAAGTTCCCATCCTTTTCCTTATTGGGCTCGCCTAGGCTTATGGGCCTTCTACATGTTTCAAGCTTAATAACAAACATAAAGGCCATATTAAGCTAACTATTACATATGAATCACTAACACTTGAATAAGGTTTAGGAGTGATTCCAACAATATCCCCTAAGTGTTAGTGATGAATGAATGAGTGATAAACGTTGTAGGTTCTCATGTAATAGTAGCTTTGACGCCTTTCCGACATTCTTCTTTCTTGTGAGAAGAAGTGTCTTGATTCGAACAATCTCCCGGTGTAGAGAAATTGTTTTTTTGAAGTATTCGCTTTGACGCCTTCATTTTCTTTGTTCTTTAGTTCTTTGTTCTTTGAAAGTGATAGTATGTTGTGGTAATCGCATCGAGTCCGTCACGCTCCAGGTTCCACGCCTTTCTCCAACATGCTCACACGCCTTTAACGTTGGATTACAGCTTGATGAAGTTCTTAAGTCATTAAACTTTGTAGATTCTTTGTTGACGAAGAATCATTCGACTTTGTGTTGCCTTTGATTATGAGAGAACTTTCATAAGTGATGTTGTTGGTATGAGCATGTGGAGAATGCACGATCACCCGCTCCAGAGCTTCCATGTTAAGTAAACATAGGAAAGGTTAGTAATAAGCGGATTCCGCACTTACAAGTTTGAACTTCGAGAGTGTTAACAATGATAGTGTGAAAACACAACTCTAATTCTCACAAAGGCCGCTCTCGAACCGGAGTCCCACAAGTGAGATAACGCGATGTACCGGTACACCCACGGTTCAGATGAGTCACTGAGGTACACCAAGCATCACCACACAATCAGAGACCGCTTTGAGACCACTAAGCGTAATCCACGGGAGTTACCGGCGACTGCCGTGTCAAGCTTGATGTTGACCCCGAAGGAGTTTCCATTCAATCACCGAGATCACAAGGTGAACCTCTCATAAATGTTCTCGACAGTTGCTAGGATCTCGTAGGACTCGATAACATACCACTCGTTGTTCTTATTGTTGAACAACAAGTGATGAAATGTCAAGTATCTAAGAGATCTTTTGATGAATCTCGTGGCTCTAGACTCATAGTGCGTTTTGGTTTTCCGAGCGGAGACTAGGAGAGGTCTCTTCTTCAATACCAGAATCTCTAAGAGAAAGCCGATAGTTTACGTAGGGTTCCATGTGAGAATGAAACAAGCTTCTTTTGGGAGAAGCTTGAGTGGCTAAGAAGGTTTAGTGCATGCGCCACCGGGTCCATGACGACTTTTAATCTTCAATACGGCGTCATCAAGTGACAACCAAGAGTATATGAATTGAACCTTGTCTCGCCCTAAGTTGAATAATTTGGAGGGCTATTTCTTTTCGCCTTTCTTTGCTTTTCTTTTAATTCTTCAACTCCTTCTTTCTCCGATTCTCATTTTCTCCTTTTATAATCATACCTAAGGACTTCTAAGTACTAACTATTTGTGATGTCCTTGGGTAGATCCCTCCCGCTCAAGGATCATAGGACGGTTATTCCTAACCTTAGTCACCTTATAACCCATGACTAACCTATGTTGCCATAAAACTATTTTCTTGAAAATCTCTTAAAGTGGTTATGATTGAAAACATTTTGTACCACTGTAAGAGTTTGATCATTTGCAAAATACTCCCCTCCACACGTGCTTAAGTGTTTAGACAGAAATTTGCACTGTGAGAGAAGAGTGCGACTTTGAATTGATCGACTCAAGATAGACAATTCCCGAGGACACGGTTACGTAGCATAGTTAAAGAGTTACATTGTCGCCTTTTAGGTGACAACTAGCTCTAATAACTACCTTGAAGGTGTGGACAAACCTCGAAAGGTTGTCAAACCCACAAATTTCATGTCTATTAAGAGCTTCTAATAGGTACAATTTACTTGGATAAGTCTTTGAAGACAAATCTTTTCAATGTATGACTGCTCGTATCCCACAATTCATGGGTTAAGTCTTTTACACGACGATTCAATAACAAATCAACATATTTCTTATCACAATAATTTTCTCCCCTTAAAATGGCATATATAAATGTTATTTTTGATAACGCTTGATATTAAATATGACCATTTCGAGTTTTGTGGGAAGATTACCACGAAGAACATTTTGTTTGAACAAAGATTTTAGCAAATACTCCCCTTAACAAGTAATACTAACTTTTGAGGTTTTGAAAACGTAAGGAAGTACTTGTTCTTTGAGCAAAACCCGGAAAAATGAAAGGTTTGATAGGTTTTACTCAAAATAAGAAGCTTTCGCTCCTTTTATAAGGATTGTGGCACTAAAGCGCACTACGTGGTCCTTTCATTACAAGAACGGGTTGTACATTTATGTGTGCACAAGCCATAGTCAAATTTATATAAAATCACACATCCAAAATAATATGAAATAGAAGCATTTTAAGGGTACCGTAGTCCAAATTATTTCTCCGTGAATGCTAACAGAGCGTTGATAGCTCGTGAGAGTAATCCTGGACCACCACCTACAAAGCTCTCCGTAGTTCGAATCTGGTCCCTTCAGCATAACCTTTCATCTATCCGAGTGATGATCCTCTTAACATCCCGTCTGTCTTAGAATTCCATCTCTTTGGAGACCCACCCTTCATGTATCTCCTTTAACCGATAAGCTAAGCCGCCCCTAACCTTCTTCATTGTGTGATCCCCAAACTTATGAAGATCTCTACACACCATCAAGCGCTTGCTTGTAGTTCACTACTCCGAATGGTTTGTCGACGAGAGTGTATTGTGGAAGATGGTTGATGTCGTGAAGTTCTAGCCGAGGTCCGTGAAGTTGACACGAGTCCGATATGATTCAACAAAGAAGTTGTAAATCTTTACACGCCTCGGATCACTATGCTTCGATGAAGATGAGCAGGACTTGATGTATTCACGTTGAATTTCACGAGAATTGTCTCATTCTTCCCTCGTACCTTGGCGTAGATACGATTTTCAATGTCGTTGAGAGACAAGTTCGAAAGTCCGCCTACGTAATTCATAGTCCCTTTCGTCTTGTCTTTTGACCACGATGCCTTGAGGAAGGTGTAATCCCATTTAGACGAAAGAGTGACATGCTTAACAACAACGATCCCTTTATCACTGACACTTCATGTTGAGACTTTCGAACCTGGCAACTTTTGTAGTAGATTCGCTTGCCGCTCCGCCAATGGTGAATCCTGTACATTGCACCAATGTCATACCTTTCCACTGTTGGAAAACATGTGGGTAGCTTTTTCTTCGATGGCTATGCGGTGAGTATATGGTCACGGAACGGAAGTGTTAGTGATGTAGCGCACTTCTTTGAATCATCGCTACCGTAGAAGGAATTCCAAGTCATTGTTGAAGAAGTATCGGAATGGAATCTTAGGTTGATCCGGTTGACCAATTGTTGGTAGAGGTTTAGACCAATCGGTGTAGTATGGAGCCTTGTCTCTGCGGGTGAAGTCGATGTTTGCTTGTGGTTGAGCCAATCAATGTTTTTCGACATGGCTCGTGCTATGTTATCAAGATGGTATTCAACTTCAATAGCACTTTCCGAGCTGTCTTTGAGTAGTTGAAATGCTTCATTCTTGATTCGCTTCAACTCGATTTCGTCATCTTCTTCACTCGAAACTTTTCTTGCAAGAACTTAGCATGCTCCAATGTACGACCTTCTACCATGTCCGGATCATCGTTAAGGCATGAGTAGCAAAGAACGACATCACCCTTGGGAGTCTTCTTCTTTTCTTAGGCTTTGATGAGGATGATGGTTTCTTTGTTGTTGAGCGGGAGAGGTGGGTTGTTGTTGGGGCTCAAGGACTTCCTCATCGTCACCACCAGTGTACTCAAAGTGATCACCGATTTTCTCCGTCTGGGGTGATAACTCGTAGTCCTAAGGTTTTTAGTAGAAGAACGTGGAGGAGATCGTTGTTGAGCTAGAGTCCTTTGGGGTGGAGGTTGCATGGAGGATGATTCACCGCTTTCTTGAGTTTAGGCTCTTTATCTTTATCCTTATCTTCATCGCCTCGACGCTTAGGCCTTCACCTTCTTCTCTCGCATGCCGATTTAAGTTGGTATTCTAGCAAAGCTTCAAACAATTTACTGTAAGAAGCAAAAGTTGCGATCGTTTCGACATTTGAGATACCACCGAAACCAATTCAAGATCTCGAGAATATTATGGGATCAACTGGATTGATGTTTACTTGCATAGGTGTTGATCTCATAGTTTGCTTGGCCAAATGCAATAGATTCGGATAGAGTTGTTTGGTGTACATTTCTCTCGTCATACCAGAACGATGTCGAAGGAACTTGTGAGTGTAACCTTTGATCATCTCGCTCATTTCCCTTGAGGATCACGTTGCATGAACTTCTATATGTACTCCCTTTCACCGACATCTTGTCATTCTCGCATGAAGATACCGAACCCGGTCACGAGAAAATTCACTTTCAGTAAAGCATGTCTTTCTTCCCGACCGCTTGATGACTTTAACGATCCTTGTCTTTGCCCGAGAAACCAAGAGTCCGCTGGCTTCTTTACTGATTTGGATGTGGATTTTGTTGATCTTCGGATGGTGGTGGTGAAGAGTGAGAGATGAATCGATGATGAAGAGTCATGAGGAGGTTCGGGTCCTTAGGAGGTTCGTAAGTTTTCTCCTTGGAATGAGTTGGACCGTTGAGAAGATAATCATCATAGTTTACTTCGTCATCTTGTCCAGATTTAGTCTTTTCTTCACCGAATCCGAGCTTCCTCATCGCCTTTTTCTTTCTCGGACTTTTCCGCTTCGGTTCCTCAATGTCATAATCAATAGAATCCTCCACACGCTTTTGTTGTTGCTCAAGAGGGTGGCACCAATTCCTTATCGGGTTGATTAACCGCATCGTGAATTGGTGTAGATTGGACACCACCACTTGACCCTCCGGGGCCACGATTTGTTCTGTTTAAACTCTTTTGCTTTGTGTTGAGTCTAATGATTTTGAACTTCTTCCCGTAGTCGGTGTCCAAAGGCTCTTCATCCGAGCTTTCTTCTTGCTCAAGTACTAGAGTCTTCCCTTTCCTTGGTCGCTTTTTGACCGGGAGGTTTAGCTCTTGTTAGAGTGACATCGATTGCGCCAGAGTAGGTGACCTCCTCGTCGATTCGGTTTCATCGTAGCTTTCATCCACTAGCTTTCTTTGTGGTTCAGACTTGAAATGGGAATAGGAACAACTTCCTTAGAGGGAACTTTTCTTTTAGTGGAGGTTTCTCTTGGGAACCTTTGTTGACTCTTAGTGCTTGCAACACTTCCCGCACCGCTTCTTCGGTTTTCCTAGTAGGTGTGCCAAGATTTATCATTGAGAAAACCAACTTTTCCTTCATCAACCGCTACCGATACCTTTTGTATGAGTAAAGTCGCTTGATTTCATCCGAGAGGAGGTGATCCGGCAAAGACAAAGACCTTGTTTCTTTTTGTTGATTCCTTAAACCGATCGTTAGAGTAGGTTCATACAACATGGAGTGATTGTTTGTGTATCGATGTATGGGATCTTGGTGCCTCGCTTTTGAGGAAAGACATCATGTCATCCCATATCGAGCTTCAACTTCGATATGTTTCATGTTGACCAAAGCCCAAAAATTTTGTAGTTCAATGAGCTTGGGATGCTCATAACAACTATCCCGTCCGTAAATGATTTTGTGATGATGATGAAGAGGGTTCTCCGGTGAGGATATTCTTCGTCAACGTAAGAGTGTTTGGTGATTACCCCGTAGCTTCGCCATAACCGATGTCGATCATGAATTGCGTAACAACCTCTTCGAAGGTGTAGCGTTGTACTCGCTTGGTTCAATGACGTGAATGAGGAGAATAGCCCGCAAGTCCGCTGGTGTGATGTCGACTTGCTTGTGATTGAGAGTCACAATCACATCATTTTTCCTTTGATCCGCTTCATTGTGTGCCGTAATTGCTGAATGTAGATCTCGGAACTGTGGCGAGTTGGTGAGCATATTCGATAAGAATGGTTCTTCGAATGTCCATGCTATCAAGCAAGAAGATTCTCGAGCATGTGAGAGTATCAAAGTCAACCCAAGATTGTTCTTTCCAATCTTCATCGGATAGCCATTAGGAAGATATCGAACGGTAAGAACATTTGGTGCATCCACATCGCATTTGAGCGTCCATGTCGTGATCTCGAAAGATATTTAGCCAAAAGAACCAACATATCGAAAGACATTATGTTAGTCAACAGATGGTTATATTGTCTAATTATTGAATGTGATATGTCGATGATTGTTACGAGTCCAATGTCCATTGTTTGTCCAATAGTCCAATGACGTCGTGATAAGTTTCGTGAGTTGATTAACTTTAAGTTTTAAAGTCCATATTTTCACTTTATTATTCACAACTTGTTAAACTTTTAAGCTTATAGTGACATTATTGGTTTCGTGGCGTTATGATTTATTTATTTACAAGTTTGCACGCGTAACAATTCATAATTAAGGTTAAAACAAGGCTTAGGCGTAGAAATGGCAAGCTTATGCGTAAACATGAATGGTATACGCGTAAACGCAAGCTTATGCGTAGGTTCTTGACTTACGCGTAAGAAATATTACACGTAAGAAATATTACGCGTGAGGAAAAGGGGACCTTATGCGTAGAGCTTACGCGTGGCGTATATAAACCTTACGCGTAAGGCTTACTCGTAAGAGTCAACCTTATGCGTAAGGTCATCACACGCATATCCTTCACAGGATACGCGTAGTCCCTTATGTAGAACCTTACGCGTAAAAGTTACGCGTAAGATTTCTCTTACGCATAACATGCTACGCGAAGATGATCCTTATGCGTAGATGTCAAACAACCTTGATTCTAAGTTTTCACGTAACAAACCCGAAATAAGATCATCATAGCACCAATATTAACACATACATTCATTTTCTAACAGTTTTAATCACGAACACTCGGACAATCCGCTAGGCGTAGAACATATTACGCGTAAACCTAAACCCTAAGGTTCAAGAATTACGCTTAAGCAATTTAGCCATAGGATTTGCACCAAAATGATTCTGGTAAGTCTAAGAAGTCTTATGAGTAGTTCTATCCAAGTTTTAACATCAGAATTTGAGTGAACCAAAAATACCCAAATGCGTATGAACTTAAACCCTAGTTTCTAATTAAAGATCAATTAGTGTTACTGGGTTGGTTCTGAGCCTAGATATCATAAATTCACCATAAGAACAACATCACTCAACTATCTTTTAACAAAAAACATTCTCATTTGAAAACACCCAATTTCACGCATAAACCCTAATTCCCAATATCAATCAATTCGTATCCGGGTGTGTTTTATGATGAAAATAGTTTCAATGATGTTATATGAACGTTTTGACACTATCTTTTTCACCACAAACACCCATTCTTGATTAGGTGTTCATACGCTTATACGTAGAACACCAAATCGATCATAAATGAAAATCTAACCGTTAGTTTTTTAATATAAATCAAAACCTTTGTTTGTAAGCACGTTTAGATTACGAAATCACTTACAAAATGATGATCCAAAACACGGATTTGAAGATCGAATGTTAGGCGTAGGATTAAGTTTGGTGAGATATTAAATGAAGTGAAATTAATGAATTATGTGAGGAGTTTTATTAAAAATAACTTTAAGATTTTAACAGTTTTAGTCCCTCCACCTTTTCCATTTTCATCCAATGCCTTTAACTTCCATTTTGGTTACCAAACGAAGGATATTTGGAAAGAAATTTGACGACACTCCTCCTCGACTAAAGAAATAAAGAAAGTTTATAAATTTTAGTCCGAGGAGTGTCAGAAAACCAGAAATGTGACCACCATTATTAAAGAAACAACCGGGATAAGGTAACATGCAAGTACAAGGTTTTATTGAACATTAAGAATATTTATTTTCTCCCCCTCAACACTTGATCGAAAAAATACTGAATTTTGAAAGATTTGAGTGTTGATGGAAGAATTGTACTTGCCATGTTAAAGAAATATAGATAGAAGAATATTTTTGTTGTTTTATCCGATTTTATAATTTTGTATTTTGTTTTGAAAAATATTTACAAAAGAGGTTTTGGTGTTTGACCGGTTTTAAGAATGTATTAAGAGTTCATCCAGCCTCTTGAGTCAAACACCGCATACCAATCCGTGGACCAACCGATTAAACCTAGCAGAGCTAAGGCTTTGGTGAGGAGATCGCCAATTGGTATTCTGCACTCCACAAAGTATAATTCAACAAGACTGCTCCACGTGGTCCTTGATGAAGTGATAACGAAGATCGATGTGCTTTGATTTCGAATGTTGAACGAGTTGCACGAGATCGCAATAGCACCGATTGTCGCAGACATCGGATTTTGTCAAATACGTAACCATAGTCTTTGAGTTGTGTTCTCATCCAAATGACTTGAGCACAACACGCCGACATGGCTACATATTCTCATTCGTTGAGGACAACGATGTACAATCCGCTTCTTCTATTGCCATGACACCGCTTTATCACCAAGAAATTGTAATGCTCTCAAGTACTTTTCCGTGAATCTAAACATCCCGCGTGATCGGTGTCTAAAAAGCTATTAGTTCAAACAGAATCCTTCGGATACCGATCCCCAAGTTAATGTTTCCTTGATGTATCGAGGATTATTTTAGCCTTAGAGAGGTGGGTTTCAGTTGGTCTCGATCGATAACGGGAGCAAAGATATACAACAAAAACAATATCGGTCTCGATAGTCATTAGATACATGAGAGACCCAATGATACTACGGTATTTTGTAGGGTCAACCAGCTTCCCATGCAAATCGTCCAACTTCTTGGTATGTGACATTGGTGTGGCATAAGTATCACGGTATTCATTCCAAATTTGTTCGTAATTTCAAGGGCATATTTGGGTGACTCAAGAAAATACAACGGGTGATTGATGAACTTGCATTCCTAGAAAGAATGTAAGTTCACCCATCGTGGACATTTCAAAATGTTTCTTCATTAGTTTTGCAAAAGCGATTGAGTACTTTTTATGTGTTGACCCAAAATGATGTCATCCACGTAAATTTGAACAATTAAAATATGTTCCCGTGATATTGTATGAAAAGAGTTGGGTCGACCGAACCTTTGGTAAAATTATCGGCAATGAGGAAGGATGATAACTTATCGTACCATGCCCGAGGAGCTTGTTTGAGACCATACGAGCTTTGTTCGGTTTGTAGACATGGTTCGAGAACGCGGGATCAACGAATCCTTCGTTTGGTCGACATAAACCGCTTTTAGTTGTCCATTCGAAAAGCAGCTTTGACGTCCATCCGAAGACCGTTATATTCATATAAGTCGCGAATGCTAGAAAGATTCGAACGACCTCAAGACGAGCAACCGGCGAATGATTCTTCAAAGTCAATACCCTCTTCCCATCTATAACCCTTAGCCACCGTACATGACTTGTTTCGATTACGTTCCCTTCAAAGATCCAATTTGTTCTTCCAAATCCATTTGAGACCAATGACGAGACCCCGTTGGTCTTTCAACCGTTCCCATACTTCAAGACGCTTGAATTGGTTGAGTTCTTCTTGCATGGATTCAATACGCTTGTCTTTTGTCATTGCGTCTTTAATGTTTTTAGGTTCGGGCAGGCAGACGGTGAGTGCATAAATGCAATGTTCACCATCCGTGTGAAGACGTTGTCTCGTAACGACCGGTTGATTCGGGCCGCCAATAATATTCTCTAGAGGATGGTCTTTTGTCCAACGATGTATAGAGGGTTGATGTTGGTATACGCAGTGCGATTCCGAGGATTCAAATGGTTTGTGGATGATTCCGCGACATCGTGCAGCAGCTTCATTGGCAAACGGGTTAAAGAACGATTTGGATCAAAACCGCAGGTGGGGTACTTCATTAAGAACATCATCGCTGGTACAACGTCGTTGGAAGCAGTTTGTTCAACTGTTGTTGTAGAGTCAATCGGTGGTGCTTCTTCAACAGTAGTTGTTGTAGCAGTGTATCGTATTGGAATCGATCAGGTTGTGCCGGAAAATCGATACACCTAGAGCACGCTCATCAATATCGTCCCGAACAGTGAGCAAATAGCCTTTCCATTTGTTGACGAGTAAGTCGGGGCTTGATTCAACCGATGATGGGGTTTGAGGAAGTTTAAACGGTTATGACCGGTTCTAAGTCGTTATGCTCGTAAGCCATTTCAAGAAGCTCATCAAAATTAGCATGAATCGCTTCCATAACCTCGCTTTGTACGACGATTCCGCATCCGAAACCCTTAGAATTTTCACAATATCCTATAAATACTCCAATGTCGACTTTGGCTTTGAGCGTACTAAAGTCATCACGATCATTATTCGAGATAGCAAAGTGATCCAAATACATGAAAGTGTTTGAGATTCGGTTTATGGTTATGGATAAGCTCAAAAGGTGTTTTATTGTGGCGTTTAGTAATCATTGAACGATTTTGAGTATAGCATGCGCTGATACGACCGCCCACAAGTTATCCGAAGTTTAGCATTGATTAACATTGTTCTTGCAGCTTCCACTAACGTTCGGTTTCGCCTTTCAACAACTCCGTTTTGTTCGGTGTACGTGCAATAGATGTCGATGCTTAATTCCCACTTTATCATAAAATTCTCGAAGAGTTTGGTTCACAAATTCAGCCTTTGTTCTGCATTACGATTTGGCGGACGGTGTTCCGGAGTTGAACTTGAATTTTCGTGAGAAAGGTGATGATCATCTATGGAGCTTGATCTTTACTTGAAGAAAGTAGACCCAAGTCCATCATGAGTAGTCATCGACAATTACCAAGATGTAGCGTTTACCATTAATCGCTTGCACGCGCGCGGGCCACACAAATCCATGTGAAGAAGATGAAGCACATGTTGAGAGTCGTGTTCCACCTTTGAGGAAAATGAGCACGAGTGCTTTTTCCTTGTTCATAAGTTTCAACATAGGTAATCTTTAGAATACCGAATCTCGAGAGACCTTCAACAAGTTTGTGTCGACCAAGGTTGGTGATGGCTTGAAATTTTAGATGTGAGAGACGACGGTGCCATAGCCAAGATTTTGTAGATGTAGCCTTTGAGTGAGACAGATGGGAGATGAAGCAACCATGTCTTGCATTGAGATTTTGTATAGACTAGAATTGCGAGAGCCGACATAAGATCGCTTCCTTGTAGATCACGAATGAAACAAGTTTTCTCCCTAAAAGCAACTTCCAAATCTCCATCACGAATTGACCGATCGAAAAGAGATTGTGACCGAGGCCTTCCACATAATAAACCCCGCTAATTTCGATATTGCCATTGATATAATCTCCGTAGCCCATGATAGCTGCAAAGTGATCATTCCCGAATCTGACAAAGGCCAATGAACTTTGCAATAAAGTTTGATAACAATTTAAGATTGCTGTCATGTGTCGTGAACATCCGCTATCAACAATCCAAAGGATGATCAGATCACTTGCATTACACATGCACGACACGATGGAATAGAAGTAGATGTGGAACCCGGTGTTAGAGGGTTCCAAGCGCTTATAGTAGCAATACACACATCAATGATTCTAGGCATCCATTTAAATCCTAGTGTATTATGTATCCATTTCTACCATCTCCAAATAGTCTTAGCTTTAGTCTTAGTGAATGCACTAGGTGGTACTACATTCCTTGGAGATAACATCGAGCTACAGGACATCAATACGCTTCTTAGAATCTAAAGTGGGCGGTTTACCAAGCACAAACTTAGAAGCATTAGTGGGCCTAGAGGTATTCCGATTCTTAGGATTCCGTAAACGAGACAAGATAGCTCTAGCAACACATTTGTCATGACTATCGAAGCATACTTTTACGACAAATAACACAAGAAGCATCGATCAATATCAAAAGTACTTAAAGGTTTAGCATTCGTTACAACACTTTTCCATTACATTTGTCGACGCAATATCTAAAGTAGGTGCAACGTGAGTCTTATTCAAAGTCCTAGGGTGTTCTTCTACTTCAAGATTCCTTATTATTCTTTTCTTAGGTCGCAACTTCCTATTATTCCTTGTATTGCTCCTAAGTCGTGAAGTGCGGACGTTTGGAAAAGAAGCAACTAGTCCCTTGCGAGAGGGAAGCACATTAGTAACTTGTGTTTTGTCAAGAGGCAATCTGGGTTCATGTTTGCTAAGTGTTACGTGCAATTCTCTTAATGATGCTAGGTGAACTTGTTCATACTTTCCTAACATTTCCTTAGCTTAATGATATTGTGCACCAAATCTTGATTTTCTAACGAAGTTTTCCAAAAATTCATGACTTCTTGAGTGTGTGCAAGATAATGATCAAGTTCGTTTGATGCTTCATTTCGAGTCTGTTTGAGTAAATCAAATATGACACCATATTCATTTTAACATTTGCAAGTTCTTGTTCATAATTTGAGATTTGACATTTCAAAGACACGTTTTGATCATCCAGTTGCTCAATTTTAGAATTAAACGGTTTTGATTTCAACTGGTGGATTTTGTTTTGCAAAGCAAGTTCACGATTTTGACAATCTTTTGACACCATTGAAGACGACGTTTTGAATTTGAAAGTTCGCTTAATAGTCGCTCATTTTCGCCTTTTAAAGATTCTATCCGTGCACATTATCAATATTCACAACAATATCAATGTAATCAACAGAATCAGCAGAGATATGATCGATGCATATGCAATGATTGTAATAAAAAGATTATTGATATCGCCACGTATAACATCTTCCAAGAGTCGATCAACATCTTTCTCAACAATTTCTTTTACGCTTAGTATTTGAAATCGATGTTTCGCTTTCGAAAACTGCTTTCATGAGACCAAGTTCCTAGTGAAAATCCTTTCCCAATATAGTGCACAAGTTTTCAAATTTTTGATATGGGGTAAAAGTCTTTTTCAAGAATGTCTCGATGTTCTCGCGCCATTGGCGATTGAAAATGTTCAACTTTTATTTCGAATGAAATTCAATCTCAATGCTCCAAAATTTTGAGGTCGATAAGAAAGTGTCAAAGTATTTTATGACAAGATTTGTTTTAACTTCACTAAGTGAAGGTAAAGGACCATTAATTGCGCACCATTTTGTTTGGGACTAACTTTAAACTGGTGTGATAACAAAAGGTTTGTTAGAAGTATCTTGTTGTTTGACAAAAGTAACGGCTTTTAAATAGTTAAATGGTTTGTTATAAACGACATTTTTCATTTTGACCGACTCTCGTCATCGCATCTAATTCCTCCATACGATTATATTCAACAATGTCATAATTGAATCATCAATTCTATGTTCTGCATCAGTAAACTTCGTGATTTGGTTTGAATGCTCGTTAGAAAACTTAGGTTTGTAATCGCAAGAATTGGTCCATATCCATTTGGATTTGGTTTGAAAGTAATCTTTTGAATCGTTGTGATTGATTCACCATGTTTACAAACAACATTTCAAACTCTTTGATTTTGTTTTGTAAGTCGACAATTTCTTCAAGATAGTTATCTATTTGTTTCATAGAATGTCGTTTGTACTCAAGGAACTGCTTTTGACAAGTTAACAAATTCGACCTTGGCTTTTTGAGTTTCCAAAGTAAGAGCGTTAATTTGTTGTTTATGTTCATGTTTCATTTGTTCTATTTGAGACAACAGAGCATTCTTGGAAATGGTTAGATCACGATCTGTGGCTCTAATGATTTTTCGCTTTGATGAGATTTAGCAAAAGCGACTTCAAAACCTTCTTCACGCTTTTCTTGAGTTTTGAAAAATTGATTTGTCGAATTAAGCATTCATTATCCCTAATTAACAAAGGCATTTTCTCTTTAATTTAGTGCAAATTTCCAACCGAGAGTGTTGGTCTTTAATTAAGGTCGAGCTCAATTTCTATTAGACCAAGCTCATTTTGCTCAACGTGAGTCTCAACATGATCATTATTTAGATCCTCAAATATAATCACGGAGTTGATCGGTGCTAAGCAATCAAGTCTAATCACACAAGCTAACCACTTGTGAATGGCTAACCGTAATGACTTAAACCGCTCAAACACTAATACAATGAAGTCCGGAGAATATAATGAATTCCCGGTCGTTAAGTCCCACGGAGGATGAATTGGTGTTTAAAACAACTTCAGATGATAGAATGATCACTAAGGATAGTGATCGATGAGGTTTCGATGGATAATTACCTAAAGAAAAATTTACAAATTAAAGCGACTTAAATGCAAATTAAAAGAAATAAAAGATAAAGATATTAAATAAACGCTATCACTATTTTTAAAGTGATGAACGTTTAAAACCTAAAACGACGCTTAAATAAAATTACGTAACGTACATGAATAAAACGTGAGTTTTAAAGAAATAAAATCCTAAAAATATGAAAAATACATTTTACAATCCTAATTATATAAGAAAATTATTAGAAAAGAAAATTATTTTTAAAACTATTTATTTAATTATTATTAATTAAAACTATTTATTAAGTATTTAAAATGCACTAAAATACAAGAAAATACAAAATTATCCTAGAAAATGAAATTATAACTTAGAAAAGTCTAAAATATGATAAAACTTATTTTAAAACTGAAAATATATTTTTTAGACTTTATATGTATTTATTATTAATTTAATACTATTTAAAACTAATTAAAATGCTAAAAAATACTATTTAAACCAAGAAAATTATGGAAAAATACTTTTTAGGCTTTTTATATTTATCTTAATCTAGGAAAATAGAAAACATATTTTTTAAGCTTTTTCTAATTTATTTGTATTAAAAGCTATTTAAAAAGGATTAAAAACTAATTTAAATAAAGAAAATAGAAAACAGTGATGGAAAAATCTGAAAAATTCAGGAAAATGTTAAAATATTATTCTAAGTTTATAAAAAATATAAAAACATATGCTTATTTGGAGAATATGAAACTATGGTGTAAATGCTTATAAATAAGCAAATCAAAATAAGCTAAAAGCTACAAATGACCACCAACTAATCACGAAGCTAAGTTATGCTATATTAACTAATTACTAACCTATTCCAATCATTCTAAACTTCTGAAAAGCGATTAAGCCAACAATTAAGCAAATCAAAACTAGTTTTGACTCAAAATGGGACAACATTAAGGCTTGTCATACCGCCTAATAAGCTACAAATTTTGAAAGTAAACTTGAAACTCAAGATGGCTAGGTTGGCTATCCAAAGAACCAAGATTTACAAAATATGGACAACTAGAAAGCTTTTTGTGAGCTTGAGAAAAGGTTAGAAATCAGTGCATGTGGCACATTTTGAAACAAAGGTGAAATAAGCTAAAAGAAAAGTCGCTAAATAAGCTATTTAGAAAGTAAGAAAAATGCTATTGTAAAGATAAGCGTTCTATTTTACTACTCTAGAAGCTCAAGACTTGAAAGCTAATATGTAATCCTATATAAAATCTTCTATTATATTCAAAACCGAAAACGAAAATATTGACTTTTTAATTACTCTATTATGTTGACTTAATTGAACTTTAAATCAAATCTAAGGACTGATTATGATATATTAAGGTGAAATATAGCCTAATTAAGCTAGCTCTAACAGTTTAGACCTAATATGCAAGTTTTCCAATCCTAAATCTAACTGATTTGGGGATAGGAATTAATTAACTGTGATCTTGACTATTAGAGTATACAGATGCAATATTATGACTAGGATGACTTTTACTAGACTAAATGAGACTACCACTTTCAAATCCAACTACTGATAAACACTAGATCACTACAAAAGGACCTATGCCAAACACTACTTTTGTAGACTGTTATGAAGCTTATCAAAGCTTAACAATGATTTAAGCTGAGAACTGATTCATACATACATTGAATGTTGTAAAGTACTGATTAAAACTCATAAACACTGATGATAACACTAAGACCTCCTAATCACTTTTATGTAATTTTACTTGGTGAAATTTTGAAAACTCAACAATCAAGAAAACTAAAGATCAAGTAGATTATTTTAAGTGATATCTTGACTTGTCAACACCAAAGGAACATGGAATTACAAAGATAAGCAATAAATAAGCTTTTAAACAAGAAATGGTTAAAATGAATAAATAGGCTTACAAATTGGAATTCAAATGAAATCGAGAACCAAGAACGAGATCCTTTCCTATAGCTTCCCAAGAAGCTCTATACCAAATAGCAATCCAAATTTCCACCCCTTGACTTCCTTGTACATTATCCATGATTTTGAATTTATCACTATTTTCCTTGATTTTTATGAATTTTCTATTAGAGCTATGAATTGAATTTAAAATGTTTCGATAGCTTAAACAAGCTACTAGGAGCTTATTTGAGCTTACTTGATCCAAAAACACACATACAAACACATCTAGATTATCATGAGAATTTAAGGTCGAAATTTCACAATTATAAAAACTTGGTAAATTATCAAATTGAAACTAGAAATAGGTTTGATATACATTGAAATATGATTACAAATACTTGAAAGCTTTTAAAATAAACCGAAATTAAAATTACACTAAGAACGACAATTTAGACTATACTAAAACTAACTACTTGGCCTTCTCACTTCATTTCTTCTATTTATTCAACAAAAGGGTTCTTGTTGGCACTCGAGTGTTTCCCACCTCAATCCAACCATTGATTTCTAATTCATCACATACGTCCATTTGGAAAATTGGCGGGAAAAAGTCATGGAGTTGGTTTTTGTAATCAATGCAATTTGGTGCTTTGTGGAGGTGTTAGAGAGTGGGTGAGAGCTGTAAAGGTGGAAGGGGTGAGGTGGAAGGGCAGGTGTTATCACTGGTGTGGAAACAGGTGTGGGGAGGTGGGAGATGAACAGTGCACGCGCCTTATCTGTTTTTAAATACTGGGTCGGGTTAACTGGATTTGGGCCAGGATTTGGTTTTGGGCTTTAGTTAATATAGGATCCGTTTGGTAAAGCTTTAGTAATCACAAGGATTAACTTTGCAATTTCTGCAAAGTTAAAGGACTGATCTTGTAGTTTTTCCAAAATTCTCACAAGGACCAAACCTGCCATATAAGAATAATACAAGGACCAAAGTTGTATTTTATTTCATTTTTTAAACTTTAAGGACCTAATATGTAATTTTTGGATTTTTAGGGACTAAAGGTGTAAATTCCCAAAAGTTTATCATAAGGACCATTTTTGTCATTTATAAATAGTACAAGGTTTATTTTGATCAATTTCACTTTTAAAACCTTAAGGACTATTTTTGACACTTTTGCAAAGTCGAGGACCAAAGTTGTCATTTTGTGATTTTTAAACTTTAAAGGGTTTGTTTTGACAACTTTTGAATTTCAAGGACCTAAAATGATATTTTACAAGTTTTGAATTACCGAGGACCGATTTTGACAACTTTTGTAACTTGGGGACTAAAGCGCCAATTATGCAAACTTGATACGTTTTCATCGATTTTGATGTTTTGCATTTAAAACATATAAAACACTTGTTTGTGATATTTTTATCATTTTGATGTGTTTCGAGTGTTTTCGGATGTTTTTGGCATTCTAACAAGATAAAAATGATGAGTATTTAGACACTCATCTAAGAGTTCCACCACTTCATCCTTAAGAGCCAAGAGCAACGCCTCTTTGTGATAAGACGCGCTTGTCCTCGGCTTAGGACATGCATTAGCCGATGACCCTTCTCATTGCGCTTATAACAACGAAGACCATTAACTCCATTCCGAGCATTCCCTGCTCAACGATCGGACCCCTTTGTTGTTGCGGAGCACCCATGTTATTCCTTCCAATAGCATTAAACCCTCGACCACCTCCCATCCGACAACCATAACCACGATTCGAACTTCAACACGTCCATTGTTCATAACGACTTGATTCCTTGTGTTGGATGAGGAACGAATGCGATTGTTGGATTTGTTTGTATACCGACCAAGGCTTTAGCAATCATAACAAATCCTTGTTGCAATTCATCGAAAGCGCAGAGTCCTCATCGCCTTCACCGTAAAGTGCTTGAGCATTGTTGTTGTTGTATGGAACCAATTGAGTTTGTTCTTGTGATTGATCATATGGTGTAATGGTTGCGATTGGTTGAGGAGCGGGTTGAGGAGTTGTTTGAGGAGGAAGATTAGTTTGAGCCCACAAGCAAGTTGTTGATTATCGTGAATTGATCGTGAAGTTGGGAGTCCACGGATAGTCCTTTCTTTGTCAACTTCTTTTTAGTGAGGCTTCAAATAGTCGCACAACAATCCGTATGTAGCATGATGAAGATTCTTAGCTTGACGGAGAAAAATGACATACTTCTCCCATTCGGACCAAGACTACTTAGGAACTTAGTGTTGACAAAATTCGAGGCATGATGATGTTGTGTTTGTCCAAATCATTAATGATGTCCGGCGATGATGATATGACTCTAATGTCTCTCCCGGTTCAATCATGAAGTGTTCATAAGCCAAGTAGATTTTGGATTCCATGTCTTCCGATTGAGTGATGTGCCTTCCATTAGAAGATGAATATGTTCCCACATTGCTTTAGGCATCTTTTGAGCATCAACACTTGAAGGATCAGATTGGTAGTCCCAAAGGATGTATTGCATTGCTAGTTCATCGGCTTCAAAGTGTAGAAGTTCATCACCGTGAGGTCGGAGATAGTTGCAATGTTGGTGGCAACATCTCTTGGTGGATTGGCATCCGGATCTGCGGGTGTGATAACGATGAGCATCCAAATGGACCTTCCATAATGACCTTCTTTAAAAACTTTCCATGTGGCTTCTTTAGATCACAAAACCTAAAGAACCTTATCACCCATTGATCATAATTTCCGGAGTGAGCATTGAGGTCTATCAAGTGAGCCACTTCATGAATTGATTGTTGGCTACTTAAGGCTTCACACATCTTGCCAAACCATGTCGGTTCCTTCATAGTATTCTGGATGGATGTTGATTGTAGAAGTTTGTAAGGTTGTACTTGAAGACTAGGTGGTGGTTGAACCATTTGTGGTGGTGGAATTGCTCCAAATTGTGGAGTATGTTGTTGATTAAATTGTTGTTGATAAATTTGTTGTTGATGATTAAATTGTTGATGTTGTGGACTTAGTTGTTGTTGTTGTTGATGAGTATGGTGGTTGTGACATGTTGAAAACTTGTGTTGTTAAATGGATCTTTGTAGTCGAATGAACCGTTGTTGATGAAGTATCCTTAGGCGTAGAAATCACGTAAAAAGCAAAGTACCACTTATGCGTAAAAACACCAAAGATACACATAATAAACACTAGTTACGCGTAGGATTAGCTTACGCGTGAAATGAGAAAAACACTAAAGTTATGCGTAAACAAAAGTTAGCGTAGAAAACTTAAGCGTGGGATTACCTTATCGTAAGACAAAGCTTAGGCGTAAGATGAATCTTATGCGTAATGGGTTCTCTGGCGTAAGTTTAAGCTTATGCGTAAATTTAGGGTTTTACAAAAGATCTTTACACTATCACAAAGGCAAAAGATATCCAAAGTCGAAGTGTTTCGTGCTTATCCAAGCAAGAAAAACACCGAGTAATCCATGAAACCAAGATCAAACCAAGGAATGCTGGCGTAAGAATAGGGTTTTCACGCGTAGAAATTAGCCAAAAGTGATTTACATGGCCGATGTTTCCAAACCAGATTTTGTGATGAAATAGCTTCAATATCACCAAAATAACACAAAAGTGTGAAATTTGATGATCCAAAGCTTAGAAAACAGTTACGCGTAGAACAATACTCACGTAAAAAACCTAGCTTAAAAACAATGATCCACACGTAAAGTTTGAAACATTTTGCCAAAAACAGATATATTAACACCTTAAAACGTTGAAAGGACAAGAATCTTGGATTAAAAAGTGTAAAAAATACGTTTTTAAGCGTGAAAAAGTTAGAACCTCGTTTACGCGTAAGACCAAAAACCTTCAAAACAACAAAAAAATGTGTTCACCCAACTATTTGGCGAATGATACCACTGTTAGGTCACCATATTAGTAACACAAGCATCAATATAAGAAGTAGAGATGAAGGATAGATCGGATGAACGAGTTATCACACACACGAATATAATGAAGAATAGTTATGCGTAAGTAATATGATAAAATGAACAACCAACCTTCAATAGAAGGTTTACAAGACTATTTATAGGAGGGAACTAGGGCAACACTCCAAGTTCCCATCCTTTTCCTTATTGGGCTTGGCCTAGGCTTATGGGCCTTCTACATAAGCCTAAGCTTAATAACAAACATAAAGGCCATATTAAGCTAACTATTACATATGAATCACTAACACTTGAATAAGGTTTAGGAGTGATTCCAACACACTGAATCCCTAAACTCCTCACCAACTACTTACATTGAAGACAAACTGAAGTAGAAGACTGAAGGCAATGAAGACTGAAGAATGAGCGGGATAAGGCGGGACTAGTTTGAATCAGATAAGACGAAGTCCTTATCAACCAAAGTCAACTTTCCCTGAATGGCTAACTATCAGGCTCAGTTTCATCACTGACTTATGGAAAGCAGCCTTGTCTCTTACTTAATATAGCCTTTGTAAACAGTGCAACTTGTAAGTTTGTCACTTAGGATAAAGTTAAAACTCATAATTGTATAAATAACATAAGTGATGAAGTGAAAGATTTAAGCTTGTGAATTGTAAAACACACACACAAAAGCCATCTTTCACTCCTCCAAATACAACTCAGTCCCTGAGATGGTTCCATTGTAATTGTGCTCAGACTTAGCCTGAGCTTAGTGAGGAGTTACCACACTTTGTTATTTCAATCCCAAGTACTGTTCCGCAAGTACTTGGGTAATGTATTCTTTTTGATTGATTTCTAATAAAAAATATTAAGTTGAAAATTTATCAGTGTGTCTTTACTTGCATTATCTTTCAGTCATTACTCACAATCGGCTTACTAAATACTTTAAACTATTTTATACGATTGTGAAATGGGAACAACAAGTGGTATCAGAGCAAGGCTGATTATAAAACCTTTTAAAGCCGCTCTTAAATGTTTTTAAATCAGGATCGTAATGGCTGAAATTGATGTACCCCAACTAGTCGACAAAAAGGGTGGAGTGTATTCTGCTGTTGCCCCTCGACTTGAAGTTGGTAAATTTAACAAATGGAAAAAGCGCATGCTTTGCTATTTGACTGGTATGGAACCTATTACATTAAGTATATTAATGAAGGTCCATTTATCCTAAAGACTGCTGAAGGTTTTCCTAAACCTAAAGCTCAGTGGACTTAGGATGAGAGGAGAGTGGTTAACCAGGACCAAAGACTCAAAAGTATCATCATATCTTGTCTTCCTGATGATATTACGGAGTCTGTTTTAAGCTGTAGTACAGCTAAACAAACCTGGGATGAGCTAGCTCATAGTCATGAAGGTCCATCTGATGCCAAGGAAAACATGATAATGGACCTAAAACTTGAGTATAACACCTTTAGGGCTAAGGACTCAGAAACGATGTCTCAAACTTACACCCGGTACAAAACTTTGTTAAATGAACTATCAAATGATGGTGTTAAGTAGTCCAAACACGAAATCAATGTTGGTTTTGTCAATAGTCTCCCAAGAAGTGGTGAATTTCTCTCGGGGACTTAGGAATGCTAATCATATCCGTAATCTTGAACTTCCCGAAATATATGGAATTTTGTCTATGAGGAAAACCTCATCAATGCAGGCGATACCCCGACTTGAAGAAGTCTCGGAAGTCAAGAAGTACCGACCACCACTTCAACACCTATCTCTACCGCTTTTTATTCTAACAAAGGTGGTTCAAGATTTTCGTGAAAATTCGGATGATGAGCCCTGATGAGAGATCAAGTGAGGAGTACCTAAATGACCGAACATCGAATTTCAGAAAGGGCACTCCTTGCTAACTCTCGAGGTTTATAAAAAAAACAAAAGTTTTCAAATGCTAAAGCAAATGAGGACACCGAATGCTTTAAGTGTCATAAAAGAGGCCATTTTGCCAAAGATTATTTTTCAAAACAATTTATGAACCCTCTTATAAACCATCGGTCAAATCGGTCCTCGGGCTTTAGCAAATTTCAACCAAAATCTATCGGCCTCATCAAAATTTTCAAAACAAGTCCGATCAAAGTAAAGCTGTTGATTTTGAAGCTAAGTACATGAAAGTCAAAGCTGCTAGCACTTGAGGCCACCCTCGAAACAACAAAAGCCGTTAAACCGTGGGGGTAAAAACAAGGGCCTAGTTCTTTGAAGTCTTCGATCGATGATGAGCGATCTCCTCGGACGATGAAATCGTGCAAGTCAGTGCACTGATGGCTCTCTCAGATGAGGACAAGCTAGCTGTTGGGAAAAATCATGCCAGGAATGGAGAATGGGTCAACATCACAATGAAGAAGTTAAATATTTTGCTTTCTATGGATGATGACTCTGATTGGCAGTCTTATATGAACTATATCAATGTTGACCATAAGTTTGTAGAAGAGCAACAATTAAATCTTTTTTCAAAATATAACAAGCTAAGTTTTGAGCTGAACAAGTGTAGGGATGAATTGCTTCTTTTAAAACAAACTAAGGTTTAGGCCATCACTCTGCAAATTCAAAACACTGAACTAGTTAAAAGAAATCAGGCTTTTCAAGATGAACTTAATAAGGAAAAAGATATCATTGAAATTTGGACTTCTAAGAATCCAAGGGTCTTTGATGATGTGGGTGCCCCAGTAGCAAAAAGAGAGTCATAGGTGAAGACCATCTCCCTGACTCTCACAACAAAGACCTGAGTCCAAAGCCATGTGTGTCTGGTGGCATGATTACCAATATGTTGACAACTCCCAAGCCCGGTGATTAGATTGAACAGGTTAACCACGAGAGTAAGCTTCCAAATTTTGATTCGGAAGAATACTAGAGCACAAAGCCAAGCTCTAAAGAGCATGCTTGACTCCATGATGTGCCCAGTAGTACGAACACATCTCGAAGTCAAGGAATCTCAAGCACCGCTTCCACCCCCGAAACCTCTTGGGTGCTGCACCAAGCTCGAGCTTACTCAACTACAATTCAATCCTCATTCACCAAAAGAAAGGTCTGGACTTGGTAGAACCATCCCGAAAAGACCAACGAAACCAATCCAACAAGAGTCTACTCCCACTAAGACTTCCACATCTTCGCCTCCTCTGAAGCAAACCAAATTCAAGAATCGATCGAACTTGTGAGGAAGTCGACCGATAAGATGAAATCCATCTAAAAGCTCCCGATTCAATCAAGGAAACTAAGTCACCTCCTCTAGTTTATCAAGGTCAAAATCCACCAACAAGCCCGTGCGTAAGTGTGATCTATGCCATTATACCAATCATACCAATCGAAAATTGCTACAAAATCCTTTTTGTATGATCCGCAAAAGGATGATCACAAAACTTCGATCACTTACGATATGTAAGTTCATTCAATGAAGCAAAATATACCAAAGTTGGTCATCAATATGCTTCAACCTCCAAACCAGCTCACAAGAATAGAGCAAAACCTTTTCCTCCTTGCCCACACTGTGGCTTCAATGATCATCATCCTGATGATTGTCTCATGAACACATGATGTGATATTTGCGGAAATCCAGCTCATGAGACATCCCATCATGACAGTGTCATCCAAGAAAGGAGAAGTTCCAAACAACCCCGAATCACTGAGACATCCTCAGTCACCAAATGCAAAACCTGTGGTAGCACAATGCACTCAACCACTGACCATGAGCTAATTGCCAAATTGAGCACTCCTTTAGACCCAAACCCACTAGTATGTGGGTCGCAAAGAAACTAACCCGTTTACTATTTGTGCAGAGATACGCCAGAGCCTATTGGCATCTAGATATTGGATGCTCAAGAAGCATGACGGTGTTTAGGAGTATCTACACAGTATGTAAAAGAACCAGGGACCCAAGGTAGTATTTGGTGATAACTCATCACGTCCCACTGAAGGTTATGGTTCAAGATATCGCAATGGAATAGTTTTCTAGAATAGCTTATGTCAATGGTCTCAAATACAATCTCATCGGTGTCAATCAACTCTCGTGATGCTAAGTACATTGTGCAATTCAATGACAAACAAGGCACCATTTTCAATGCCAACAAAGAAGTTGTTTTGATAGCTCCTAGAAGAGATGATGTTTATGTCTTAGACATGTCAACACTCTTTCAAGATGGAACTTGTCTTTTTGCCAAAGCCACTGAAACCATCAACTGGCTGTGGCACAAGAGACTCTCTCACTTAAATTTCAAAAACATAAACAACTTGGCAAAACAAAACAAGGTTCTTGGTTTTTGCAAAAGATAAACCATGCTTAGCCTGTGAAAAAGGCAAACACCATAGAGCATCTTTCAAAACAAAACAAAATTTCTCCATCAAAAGCTGCCTTCACCTCCTGCACATGGATCTCTTTAGACCAGTCAGTCCTAGATCAATCCAGCACGAGAAGTATACACTTGTCATTGTTGATGAGTTATCAAGATATACTTGGGTATACTTTCTTTCCAAAAAGAGTCAGGCAGCTGATACAATAATGTCATTCATCGGAAAATTGAAAACCGTAATGACATTATGTAAAACAAATCAAAACCGACAATGGCTCGAGTTTAGAAATGAAGAACTTGAGAATTTCTCGTGATGAAAAAGGAATCACCCAAAACTTTTCATCCCCACACCCCGAACAAAATTGGGTAGTGAAAGGAAAAGCAGAATCTCATTGAGGTCGCCATAACTATGTTAAATGGCTTAGCACTCTTAAAGCATTTACGACCGAAGCAATCAACGACTGCTATACACAAACAGTCCATCATTGTCAAAAGACATAATAAAACCCCTTATGCGATATTCAAAGGTAGACTTCCTGATATTAGTTACTTTAATGTGTTTGGGTGTCCTGTGTTCATTCACAACCACAAGGATTACCTAGGAAAATTTGATGCAAAAGCTGATGATTGATATTTCCTAGGTTACTCACTGATCTCTAAAGCCTTTAGGGTGTTCAACACCAGAAGACAACAAGTTGAGGAAACCTTTCATGTCACCTTTGATGAAAGTTCAAAAAGCATGAGATTCACCAATACCTCAGTGGAGGAAATAGGAATTGATGACTCAACCAGATATCCTCCTGATGAGTTCGACACTGAATTTAATTCCTCCTATCAAGTTGATGCTGACATCTCATACTATGTCTTACCCCACAATCTTCCTCAACCAACCATCTGTGATTACATTGATAATCAATCAGTCCCTACTGGGATAAGTAATACTGATCCAAATGTTCAGGAACCTGTAATTCAAGAAACCCAACCTGAACAAAGCATCTCAACAGATGATTTTAATGATTCCATGGCTTGACCGAACTCACTCACGAGTTTCCAAAGTGACCTCTAGCTCGGATCCTAGACCACAAAGTAAGTGGACAAAATCTCGTGACATTGAGCTTGTAAACATCATTGGTGAACCCACCGAGGCATGCTCACTAGAAGCATGACTACTAAGTTAACTACAACTTTAGCCAATGAATGTCTATATGTCGACTTTCTATCGTAAATACAACCCAAAAGTGTCAATGAGGCTCTAAAACATCCAAGTCGAGTTCAAAGCTATGCAAGAAGAACTTCAATGGCTTGATGTAAACAAGGTCATGACCTTGATCAAATGTCCTTAGGATGTCATTGTCATAGGAATGAAGTGGGTTTTCAGAAACAAAACTGATGAAAACGGAACTTTCATTAAAAACTAGGCCAGACTTGTAGCCAAAGGTTATAGTCAACAATAAGGCATTGACTATGATGAGACATTTGCTCCTGTTGCTAGAATGGAAGCCATCAGGATCTTCCTTGCATTTACTACCTACATGAATTTCAAAGTTTACCAAATGGATGTAAAAAGTGCATTCCTGAATGGTGAACTCAAGGAAGATGTGTTTGTTCAGCAACCTCCTGGCTTTGAGAGTAGTGAATTCCCTGAGTATGTATGTAAGCTTGACAAAGCCCTTTATGGACTTAAACAAGCTCCGAGGGCATGGTATGAAACTCGCTCAGCCTTCCTGATTCAAAACAAGTTTGTCGAGGAAAGATAGACAACACCTTGTTTATCTACAGACAAAGCAAGATGTGATACTAGTCCAAGTATATGTTGATGACATCATCTTTGGCTCAACAAACTACACTCTTTGCAAGCAGTTTGAAAAGCGATGACAAAGAAGTTTGAAATGAGCATGATGTGTGAACTCACATACTTTCTTGGACTACAAATCGAGAAAAGCGATAAAGGAATCACCATCGGTCAAGAGAAGTATACCGAAATCTCTTGAAGATATATGAGATATCGATCGTGCCTCGATGAAGAAACCAATGGTTCCTCCTAACAACCTTGGACCCGATCTCACCGGAAAATCAAGAATCAAACTCACTTGGGGGATTGTAGGTTCACCGATGTATCTAATCGCTTCCGCACTGTGCATACAATTCTCGCCTATCTAATAGCAAGATATCAATCAAATCCCAAAGAATCCCATCTCACCGCACCAAAAGAATACTCAGACACAGAAGGAACTCCAAGCCTTGGACTTTCCTATCCAAAATTGTTGGATTTAAGACACTCTCCTTGTGTCAATGATATTTTGTATAATATTATCAAGCAAGCGGAATTTACTTAAGTAATACTTAGAAGACTTAATTATATGATGTATAAGAGTAAACACAAGTTAACACAAAACTCAAGCTCCAATATTATTAATGAAATAATACGAGTGATCTTGGTATCACTAGGGTTACACCTTGAAGCTTTAGAGGTAATCTTGTAATGTAATACGCACCTAAGACTATGACCTAGGATCTCCTTTTATACAAGAAGGAGTCCTTTACAAGATAAGTATATAGCTAACATAATAGAATATACACAAGATCTATTCTATACTTATCAAGACACATTTAACCTTATCATTAACGATAGCAAGGTAATGAAGAACTTGCGGTGGAATATGTTTCCACCGCTAGTGTTAAACCAAGCAAGATAAACCATAACTATCCGTGGTAGCGGATTATTCCCAACAATCCTCCCCAAACTTATGATTTCTCCGCAAATCAATAAGTTTCTTCAATATGTATTAACTTCAAGGATTTGGGGAATTCAATCAAACACTTCACTTCTTTCTCTTAACTTTTGTATAGACCTTGAACACCGATCTTGAAGCCTTTGTAATAATGCTCGACCTTCTCACCGCCTTCATTAACTCATGTGTAAGGTTAACATTATCAAAGAGCTCCACTCTAAGTGGATATTCTTTCTCAAAAGCATGAAAAGTCTTCTCCATTAGTCAGAGAGACATGATGAACATCACATGAATCATAATAAAACCACTTTGTACCAAGACATGTGAATAAGGTTTTCCAAGAGTCATCATCATCATTTGGTTCAAAAGCCTTCTAAGATTTACCCATAATCCGATCTCCTTTGTATCTTTGAGATCTTGAGCATTAAACCTTTCTTGAACTAATTTCCATAGTGTATTAAGGTCATCTCGTCAAAAGCTTTAATAAGATCTTCAAAGGTTATGACTGATGAAGTTTCACCTCCCACCTTTGTAATCTTCCATGTTGGAGCAAAATTGCTAGCGAGTAAAATTCCCAATCAATGATAGGATGTCGAATTTGCAAGTGGTTCTCGATAAAATCTACATCTTCAATCACAATCATTTCACCATTTGATCTTTAGTGAATTTCTCGAGAGGAATCTCCTTCTCAAGAGACTTTGTATGATCTTCATCAACCTTAGTCTTCTTAATAGTTTGAGAATCACGACTTTGGCCTTTCTCTTCAATCTAGGAAATATTCTTTCTTCTTCTTCGTAACCCATTGGAATAAAATATTTATCTTGTTTCACAGCTTAGTAGTAAGCCCTTTCAACTTGATCATCGACATTCCTATGGATTGATGCCTTTTCCGCTACCAATATGACAACAATAAGTCTTC
>CM040246.1:109572275-109774629 GCA_022545495.1 Chrysanthemum lavandulifolium | reverse complement strand
ATGAAAACTGACGAAAACGTAAGAAAACGGACGAATATGTGTGAAAATGGACGAAAACAAATGTAATGTAAAAAAACGTATGAAAACGGATGATAAAGAAAGAAAACAAATAAAAATGGACGAAAACGTATGCAAACGTATGAAAACGAACGAAAACCTAAGTAAACGAAAGAAAACGTATGAAAATGGACGAAAATGGGCGAAAACGTAAGAAAACGGACGTAAACGTAAGAAAATGGACGAAAACGTATGAAAGCGTAAAAACAGGTCTGAAAACGGACGAAAGCATATGAAAAATAGACAAAAACGAAAGAAAATGGATGAAAACATATGAAAACAAACGAAAGCCTGAGAAAACGGACGAAAACAAACGAAAACGTAAGAAAACAGACAAAAACCTATGAAAACGGACGTAAACGGGAAAAAACGGACGAAAACGTATGAAAACGGACGAACGTATAAAACGGACGAAAACGTATAAAACGGACGAAAACGTTTAGAAATGCATTTAAGACGCCTAAAATATACGAAACGTTAGAAACGGACGAAAACGGATAAAACGGACAAAACGCATTTAAAACATATGAAAGCAGATTTAAACGTCGAAATGCATAAAACGCCTAAAATGTAATGAAACGTAAGAAACCGATTTAAAAACGATGAAAACGGACAAAACGTATGAAACGGACGAAAACGTATAAAACGGACGAAACCGCCGAAATGCATAAAACGTAAAAAAATGACGAAAACGTATGAAAACATCTGATAAAGGACGAAAACAGGCAAAACATATGAAAGCAAAGAAAAAACTTGAATTTAAAAAAAATGAATTAAAAAAGGTGAATTCAAAAAAAATATATAAAAATAAAAAAAGACGTGAATTACATAATAAAAACGTGAATTAAAAAAAATAATATAAACAAAATAGAAACAAAAAAAATGTTAATAAATAAGAAAGACAAAAATATAAAAAAAAAAATGAGAAAGAAAAAAACATGGACTTAGTTTCCATATTAAATCTTAGGTTTATTCTTACCCTTAGATCAAATTAAATGAATGGTAAGGTTTTATATCTTGATAAGCACCAAAATAAGAGTATGCAAAATAAAGTGCCTCTCCAAACCACTTTAGTGAAAAACATTTGACAAACTCAATGACGCTAAGAAATTAAATTTAAAATACCCATGTAATTACATTCACACAGTTTTACACCCTCTCAATATTTTAAATTATTAATATATTTAATTATAACCATTCGTCCAGTTTGTAAAAAAAATAACATATAATATCATATTTTGCCCATTGGCCTAGTCCCACCATCCCACCTACTTTCACATTTCCCCATTGTCTCTTCTTCTTCATATTTTCCGACTTAAAAAAAACCATTGGACAAACAAATTTTCGCATTAGAGTGCGATCTAATTGTGGGCAAGCTGAGAGCGACGAGGGCATCTTGATTTGATGGAGGAGGGCACTTGACTTTTTTCGAATCATTATTACTTTTTTTACTATACATTTTGTGTGTCCGCAAGACCTTGGTTGGGGGCATCGCCCCTCACTACTAGTAAAGTGGTTTTGCCCCTGATTCTAGCTATGTTGAAGTGTGATATATGTTAGTATTTGGGTACCTGCACCAACAAACCTCTATAAAAAAGTTCTGTAAATATATTGCCACTGCTTGATCATTAATTGCATTATGATTTTTCAAAAAGTTACCTTTTAAAAACTTTCTTATGACTTGTTTTCGCAAGTCGAACACTTATTACTAGACGGGAAAAAATATAATGTTATTAAGTCTGTTGCATTGACATATACGGAGTCATAAACTTTTGCTATCAAATGATTAGTTTATTATGTATCATATAATTCATAAGTACAACAGTAATTCAACTAAGACATGGTAAAATAAAAATATTGAATTGCTTCCTCTCTATATATATATCGTGGTTAAGATGCACCTATATGCAATTTGAAGTTTCATCTCCAAACCTCTTGCTCCATGGAGACATCTGACCCTTCTATTCCCAAGTACCTGCAAGATGTACAGATGTCCCAAGAATGCAAAGACTTGATTTCCTCCTTGCCCAAAGATAGAGGGTGGGTTCTACCCATCATGTATCAATACCAAGGATTTTGGCAAAATACCAGGACTCTACAAGGAGTCCTCTCTTTTCAAAAACATTTTCAAGTACAAGACACTGATATCCTTATTGTTACGGCTCCAAAATCAGGCACCACTTGGTTAAAAGCCATCTCCTACGCCATAATAAACCGCACTCGTTATCCAGTCAAATCCGGAAATCACCCTCTACTCATTAACAATTCCCATGAAATTGTGGCCTTCGTCGATCATGTCTTTTTCGATAATCCAAATCCCGACTTCTCTATGATGTGTGATCCTAGACTCTTTGCCACTCATCTTCCATATGTTTCACTACCTGAATCTGTCCACAATTCCAAGTGTAAGATTATTTATATGTGTCGCGACCCAAAAGACTTATTTGTTTCTGCTTTTCACTTTACAAACAAGTTGAGGCCACAACATTTGGGGACCAATTTAATAGAAGAAATGTTCAATTTATTTTGTAAAGGAGTTTTCTTATATGGCCCAACCTGGGACCATGTGTTAGGGTTTTGGCATGAGAGTCAAAAAAGGCCTGAAAAAGTGTTGTTTTTGAAGTATGAGGAGATGAAAGAGCAGCCACATACTCAGGTGCGAAAACTAGCGGAGTTCTTTGGCTGCCCATTTACGCCGCAGGAAGAGAAAGAAGGATCGTGGATACCATCTTAACTTTGTGTAGCTTTGAAAAGTTGAGTAATCTGGATGTGAACAAAGAAGGAAGTCTGCCAACAGGTGCGATGAAGCAGGCATACTTCCGGCGAGGTGAAGTTGGGGACTGGAAGAATCACTTGACCGTCGAGATGGCACAAAAACTTGACACAATCACTGAACACAAGTTTCATGGTTCGGGATTAAAATTTTAAGCCACAACTGAAACTTGAAATTAAGCGTATTTTCATTTCTTCCTTTTAATATTCCTTTAAATAATTTGTGAGTGAAGGTTATATATATGATATTCTATGGTTTTAGTAAATGACACAATCATCAATCTTCCTTCAAATAGCGTACTTGTGATGCTAGGTTAGAGATTATAGTGTTTTAGTGTATTATTTTCTACCTTACTACAACAATTAATAACAGTTATTCCCGCCATACCCTCAATGCTTCATTAATGATGAAACTAGATTAGAAGCGCTCGCACCTAGTGAACGATGAGTAAGAGTTGCATCCTGTCTAGGGAAACAAATGAGGTTGGGGATGGGAATAAGCCAAGAGTAATGGTTTTTCTTTTTAACAAATACTAGGTAACGGGTTTTGATAAAATATTTATTCTGTATTAATATTAGATATTGTAAATTTAAAAGTAAATGCATATCTTTTATATATATATAATAAAGAATTACATCATTTTAGAAGTGATTATTAATTTATTCTTATCAAAAACAATTCGTACTAATAGGAGAAATGATTTCGCCACGAAGAAATCGTGTGATGTGACGGTTAATAAAAGTCAAAATTAAATCTTTTTGTCAAACTTTAATAAATTTTGTTGAGAATTTGGTTGATAAAAAACATATAAAATATATGTCAAATTTGTGAAACAAAAACTTAAAAAAGATGAGGTAAAGAATAAAACTTTAGTGGTTGAATTTTTAAAATTATATAAAGTTAAGTGTAATATTATCTTCCATGTTTTTAATAACTTTGGGTTATAAACAAATCCCCTTATACTTTATACACTTTATACTTAATATCTTAAAAACAATGTATATGTTGTTTTAAAATAGGTGAAAAGTTTAAAACACGCAACGCGATTTTTGAACAACGTACGACGTTAACGAATTTTGAAAATGACCATCAGACGCAATATATTTTCAAATTTAGAACGACGCAATATGACCGAACAACAAGTTACCGGTCACAAACTTTCAAAAATGACGAAATGGTCCTCGTGACTTGCGTTGACTTTCACGGGTCATCCTCGACTTTATTTTCGGTTAAAAAGTTTCGATAATGGTCCTTATGGTCATTAACTCAGATTTAGTCCGTTTTTCGTTCATCCGGTTTTGTCGGTTTTCTTACGTTTTGTCCGCTTTTCTTACGTTTTATCGGTTTCATCCGTTTTGGCCCTTTTTCACATTTTGTCCGTTTTATCCGCTTTTCACGCTTTGTCTCGCTTTCTTTCGCTTTTGCCGGTTTCATCTGTTGTTTTACGTTTTGTTCGCTTTTCGTACGTTTTATTGGTTTTAATTGTTTTGTCCGTTTTTTACGTTTTGTACTATTTCAACATCTTGAAAATTTTTCCATAAAGAAAAAAATTCGGAAAAAATTTTCCAAAAAAAAATTGGAATTTTTGCAATTTTGAAAAATAAATAGGAAAAAAAAATCCGAAAAAAATTTGAAAAAAATTAAAAATGTAAGTAAAAATTTCAAAAATTTGAATAAAAAAATATTTTCAAATAATTTTTTTAAAAATATTTTTCGAATATATATTAAAAAATCTTTCGAATATATATTTTCGAATATTTTTTCGAATATATATTAAAAAATTTTGAAATTTTGAAATTTCGAATATATATTTTTGAATATAAAAAATTTGTATATAAAATATTTTTATATATTTTTGAAATTTCGAATATATATTTTTGAATATAAAATATTTTTTCTAAAAATATATATTCGAAAAAAAAATTTCAAATTTTTTAAAGATTTTATTAAAAATATATATTGAAAATATTTTAAAAAAATTTTTTGAAAATTTTTTTGAAATTTTTACTTACATTTTTAATTTTTTCCAAATTTTTTTCGGAATTTTTTTCCTATTTATTTTTCAAAATTGCGAAAAATACCAAATTTTATTTTGGAAAATTTTTTCCGAATTTTTTCTTTATGGAAAAAATTTTCAACATGTTGAAATAGTACAAAACGAAGAAAAACGGACAAAACGTAAGAAAAGCGGACAAACGTAAGAAAAACGGACAAAACGAATTAAACCGATAAAACGCATTTAAAACGAACAAAACGTAAAACAATGTAGATGAAAACAAGCAAAACGAAAGAAAAGCAGACAAAACGTAAGAAAAACGGATAAAACGGACAAAATGTAAGAAAAAGGCCAAAACGAATGAAACCGATAAAACGTAAGAAAACGGACAAAACGTAGAAAACCGACAAAACGGATGAAAACGAAAAACGGATTAAATCGAAAGTTAATGACCATAAGGACCATTATCGAAACTTTTTAACCGAAAATAAAGTCGAGGATGACGCGTGAAAGTCAACGAATTCACAGGGACCATTTCTGCTATTTTTGAAAGTTTGTGACCCCAGACTTTGTTATGGTCATATATCAGTGATATCGTTTAAATTGAAAATATATCATCAATGGTTATTTTCAAAATTCGTCAGTCATAAAGTAATAAATAAATAGCGTTTCGCTAAGAACTATTTGTATTTTTTTTATTTTTTTTAAACCAGTTAAGATATTTTTGAAGTAAATTACCTAAATAATCTATCTGGACACTTATTTTACTAATCTAAACCAAATTTTTAGATTTTACGAAACTGAACCAAATGCGTCGCTTTCATATTTTTACTTTCAGTTGCTCCCATTAATCCATAAGATGTAGACAAAAACAATTTGAAAAAGTCTACAAAATGCAGACAAAAACAAGGTGGCCTTTGACTATCATCATAAATGCATGCATCATATCTCATTTTATGTTACATCTCTACCGCCCACGTGTACTTTCATATAGTTTCTAGCTTTGTGCATCAATATTTTTATTTACATGGGTTTCCTGTCAAATCAAAGTTACTTTTGCTCCACGCCCAGGGTTCATGTCACGCCCAGGGCAAATGATTTCACCCAGGTTCCACGCCCAGACACGCCTCCTCCACGCCTGCGTTCATGCCTGCGTTCACGCCACGCCTTGCACGCCTCACGCCACGCCTGAGGCACGCCTACCAAGTTCATTTTAAAAACGTATGGTAGTGGTTTATATGTGCCAGAAAGATTGTATGAAAGTCTTCATTTAAAAAAATTCTCATATTTTTACTACACGGCCACACGGGATGCTTCAAATTTTTTGGGCGATGTATCCGATTTCTTATCGTAGAATAGAACAACTTTTTAATAATTAATGCATATCTATGATGCTTGCCTCTCACCACTTGATTAGATGAAATTTATAAGAAAAATATGATTAATAGGGCGTTTGGGATTTACTTATTTGAAATTGTTTGTTTGCATTGAAAAATAAGCGGTTACTACTACTAACGTGTTTTCCAGGTTCTTAATGCGGAACAATAAATATCTAAAGAACAAAACACTCCATCTCAACCATCCATCTATTTTTGATCTGATGGAGTAGATTAAACCTTATTAAAAAATGGAGGGGCATTTTTGTAAATATACAGCCCCCACCTAACACACTCAAATTCATAAAGATAAAAAACGCAATCACGGCTTAAATCTGCTTAAAGATATAACATCCTTAGACCTCCGGTGCACCACCGTCTCCAACCAAATCTAGTAATATGACCTTGATTTGATCAGGCTTCACATACTGGCCTTCATTGCTTTGCTGCAAAACCAAAAAAAGAAAATGCTAAAAAAAATCACACGTACGGTAAATATGGTTGATGGAGTGTTTAGATTTAATTAACGATATATGGATGTACCTGAGCTAGTAAATCGAGTTTGAACACATCAAAATTGGCGATCGTAGCATCTTGGATGGTTAAACCGAGATCTTCAAGAGTCTTCGAGATTAAATACAACAGATCCGGTTTGGGACTGCAAAAGATGTGTATATCCAATCTCAACAAACACTCAAACCCTCGCAAATCTCAATAGTTTTTCTTTCTTAATTTTTCCGGCGAATTGGATATCACCTCCGGCGAGTGTAGCGTAGGCAGATCTGTAACAGTGGTTGACGAAATGAGAGTGTGAGGTTGGATCTGTACTAGACGTGATGACATGGCAGATGTAGAGAAGTAAGATAAAGAGAAACCACACAAGATTAGTGAAGGAAATTCTTGTTCCATAGCAGAAACCACACAATATGAGTGAAAGAATAATAAGATAAAAGAGGGCAGTTCATATGTACTTTTTGCAAGTCTTTATGTGGAGTGAGTTGAAATGGTCATATGTAATACAAAGAAACCATATATGCAAAAGTTTGACCGAATATCAAACACAACACATACATTGGCATTCACGTCTTGCCAAAAATGCCTTTAGTTATTGATGTGGATAAAGGTAATTAATAACTCATCATCTGCCAAAAATGCCTTTAGTTATTGATTTATACGAAATCCCATGGGATTTATACAGAATCCCATGGGGTTTATACAAATCACAAGTGATTTTTTTACGAATCTCGTGGGATTTTTTTACGAATCCCGTGGGATTTTTCTGGACGTAAAGTTTCAAAAAAACAAGTTCGTCTTTTTACGAATTCCATGGGATTTTTTTACGAATCCCGGGATTTTTACGAATCCGTGAGATTTTTTGGACGGAAATTTTGAAAAAAAAGTTCGTCGCTTTTACTAATCCGTGGGATTTTTACAAATCCGTGATTTTTCTCGACGAATTTTGAAAAAAAGTTCGTCAAAATTATATAAAAGTGCATATCTATAGAAAGATGATTTAATTCGTCGCGATGGTGTATTTTTCGTAGCTTGAAGATTTACTGTCATAAAGATATGTTGTTTTTAAAAATGTGAAAATGGGTTTTATATTAAATGAGCTAAAATGTCAATTTCGCCTCTCTTTGTTATTTTTGGCTTCATTTCAACCATTAGATGAAAGGTGAATGGATGGTTGAGATTGACTTATTTGTTCTTTAAATGATACATGTTTTGCAAGGATCTCACCTCTGACGTGGATTAGTAGTTTTATGCAAATACCCTCTATGACTATGCAAGTTAAAAGTAAGAATATTAAAGCACATATAAACGCGCATCAAGTCACAACAATAACATTATACACATGTATGATTTCCTACTTCAACAGCACGGGATCATGATGTAAGTATTGAGTTGTACCTGGGAATAAATCTAAGAATTTGCATGAAGGTAGGTATTTAAAGTGAGATGGTCAAACATAGTCATATCTTATTACTTGCTTCATAAGGTTGCTATGATGTTTTGATTCAGCCTTATCACTTCTCCAACTTTTGGTTTCAATCCATTTCTAAACCTTTAGCAAGTTATGATCGCTTCACCACCATTCCAGTTCATCAATTGGCCAATACTTGGTTGGGTAGTATGAGTGGAGTTTAAGGCCAGTGGCACAGGGGAAGGTTTAGCTTAGGCCAGTGACGCGGTGGATGATTTGATTTACTAAACACTAAAACTGATCATTGTGTATCGCGCCATACCCAAAAGCCTAGTTGACCATGTAACAATACAAAATAGCTAACAAAACAAAAGGTGGAACAGAAGCATAAGTTCTCCTAAATTCTTCTATCCAAAATTTAGCTTATAAATAAAATTATATATGACTTTGGTTATCATCTTCGAGACCTGGATAACTTATTTACAATTTAACATTTTTTTGGACTAAGTTCTTCAGGTCAACCAACCTAAACCATTAACCAACACGGCCGACCCAAAGGCACACTTAATTTATGGAGGTACTTAGAATAAATAGCTTCATTTTTCTTGAGGTATTTTTTTGCCATTAGCGTTTCTGTTATCCCTATTTTCATGGCATTCATAATTTAAGTTTCTTTCTTTTACTCTTTTCATGGTTTTGAGGCGACAACTATTCTAACCTTCACCGCCATTTTCTTTTTGCATTTTTTGAAGAAATCTAAACACCATGTCTCAAATCAGGAGGTGCAATAAGTTCTTCTTATAAGATGCTTTTCCTTCGTTTTTTGGCTTAGAATGTTAACCATCTTTTTTCAACAACGGGCTTGCCTTGTAACTTTAAATCTCTCACGAGAATCCTGCTTCTGAGCCTCTGAGGTTCAGTCACCTTTGTAATATTGGCTATAATCCGAGAAGCAAAAAAATAAAGCTTTAGAACTATATAACTCATATAGATTTTGACATTTATATAGTATCACATATATTTCTAACCAAGAAATAAAGGATAACAAAGTTGATAATACATTGTGCCAATTACTATTGGAGTTGATTATCCATCAAAGTCAACCATAACCTTCTTGAACTAAATGTAAAGTTGTAGCAGCTTAAGGAACCAAGCGAGGGTAAAAAATGATATAATCAAATTACAAAGAATGAGAGGTTAGGCTAATCTAAGTAAACAAAAAAAATGCAATCATGACACCGTGAGCAGAAGATTGTTTAATTGTATCTTCCCACGAACTTCACATATGTAACAAACCGCTAATTCTGAGTATGTGTTTAAAAATAAAGTGTTCACGTTGTTCAAAACATATGCTACAACACTATGGAGATCCGACACTCTTTTCAATCTACGAAACTGCCACAATGTCATATAAAGATTATCTCCGTTTTTTTTTTGGGTAAAAGGGTTTTATCACCCAGGTAAAATTTATTACGCCAAAAACATTGAAATCAAGTGCCATGGGTGAATCCCATGCCTCACGCTACATACATAGCAATACAACTGCATAAAAGCAGACCAACTACACAGCTAAACGCTGTAACTAACAATTACATTCACAAACCTATCAAATGTAATAACCACGGTTTGAAGAACCACTTCCAAGGTGAGCACCTCAAGCATCAATAATCTTCCATACAATACCCTTGAGTACAACACCAACATCCACATCCAGATGCACCATAGCACCACAAAAGATGTAAATAAAATATTTAAACCCAATTGCGTCTGACATTATCATTGCGCATGAAAAGAAGCAACAATAAACTAGATAAGAATGTAGGACAAAGCAATACGGATCCGAAACATGAATATAGGGTTAGAAACAACCCTAAACTTCCAGCAAAACGGCAAGACATTGAACCAATCTCCATTAGGGGATCCGAATGTATGTAACAGAAAGATTCAAGTCTCACTAATACCCCAACAAAGACAAATCCAACCAGCAAGACCAAGCCCTATGCTGGAAATATACTTTATAATAAGCACAATAGGTGAACCGATTGTCTTCAACCAAGTAATAGGGTTAACCAATGAAAATAGGCTTAACCAAGAACCCTAACGTCCAAGAATCAGCCGCCCACCAAATCTACTTCCAAACAATATGAACCATCTCTCCAAACCCACGTGAACATCAAACCAAACGACTTCCAGAACCCTAAAACCAGAACCAATTTACATAACAGGAGTAAAATAAACAAAAACCTAAAAAGATAGGGTTTTGTACGGCATCATAAAGCATAAACAGATCCCAAACAACCAGATGATATAACGTTTAAGCGCACCACCATAAACCAACCCAAAGAGAAACTGAGCGAAACCCTAAAAGGGTAATCGTCAAATCAATACACACCAAAGATTGGATTATGTATAAGTTAACCCTAGGCGACCATATCCCTAAAACCGATTAACAGGTTAGGGATAAATCGTGATTTCAGAAAGAAAAAGAATCTAAATCAAAGAATAAGACGCCGCCCCTAGAAAACACACAACTAAGATTGAATCGATTGCATACAAAAGTAGAGAGGCGATTCAGAATAATTGCTTGGCCGGAAAATATGAGGGGCGGCGCCGGAAATCACCCTAGGGAGAGAGAGAGAGAATATTAGGGTTTGAGTTTTCGAACAAGATTATCTCCTTGTTGCATTGTATTAGATTTTTGAAAAAAAAACAAAAAACAAAAAAAAACAAAAACAACTCAATTTTGATTTATCCAACACAAAATTTTTAAAAGAAATTTTGATGTTGCCTCATTTATTATCATAAAATGCACCAAGTGTGTTTATTTTAGAATTCATTTGTTCTCTAATTTAAAGGAGTCTTATACACCGCGTAAATATGTTCTGTAATGCTAAAATCCTAATGCCAGCTTCCTCATTAACACCCTTTTTCACAGATGAAAACCGTTTAGAAGCAAGTTAAATGAGATCAAAGTGACTATTATGTTACATTGTTTAACCATTTATTCCAATGCTTGTTTCTTACTAATGTTCTATATGAAATAAGTGTTGGTCAAAAATTGGATTGTTTTTAATACATATCGAAACACTGAATTATAGAACCTATTTAATAACAACTAATTATCTGGTATAACGTAGAAGTATCATGGATATAGAATAAGAACCGTAGACAATTATGTAAGCAACAACTATCTTAACCACATAGATAATTTTTTTACAGCTATTTTGACCCTAACATTACTAATGTCAAAAGGGGTGTTTGGTTAAGGATGCTTTTAGTTACCCTTGTAAAGGTCTGTTTGGTTAATGTTTTAGTGTTGTATAAAGGGTGTTTAGTTACTGATATCCAAGTTGTATCCAAACAGCTAATAAGTTCTTCTATGATATATTGTGATAAACATAATAGAAATAGTAATGTTTACAATAATATATAAATTTTATATTATAGCAACTCGTAGTTGGTGATACGAATCTTACACATAAACATAAAAAAATATGTGATTATTAACCAACATGACTTCCTTTAATATGTTGATAAAGTTTTTTTCTACCCACCTGACTCGTTAACTTCAAAAATACAGCCTAAATAACTCATTATAAGCAAACACGACATCCTTCAAATAAACAACACTTGCAAAGTGTGTGACAACGTACCTGAGCATTAGTTTCAGCATTCTCAAGCAAATCCAAAATGAAGTTTGCTACTTGCAGGTCATCGACCTTGACCATTGGAATGTTTGTTCTTATGCTAAGTAGTACGCCCTGCACCTCTGAAGAAATGGTATAAAGAATTGCTTATCGACCAAAACATCTTCCAAATACCTTTCACGAATGGGTACACTGCCTGTGAGAGTTAGTGAAGTCCACACAGAATCGGTTTATATGCCTCGTTTGCTTATTTGGTTTGATATTTGTGTATTTTAAGTGGGTCTTCCATTCGTGAATTTTTTATGGTTTAGAATTTACTTTGATACAATTGGATACCCTTGCTCGAGCGAATGACTCGGTCTTATAGACTCTATACTATCACGAACGGGTACACTATGTTGGTGAAGTCTACATAGAATCTGTTTATTTGCCTCGTTTACTTATCTAGTTGATATTTGTGTATTTTAAGTTTGTCTAATTTAATGTGGCAGTAACACTAATACTAATATTACTATGTTATAAAAAACTCAGGGTCATAATGGTGGGACGGGTAGCAGCTCAATGTCTAAAATAACCTATAGAAACATTTTTTATTTTTATAGGCAATCGGTGTTTTCAAATTAGTGATTGAGTTCTTGGTGATGGAAGGAGAATGTGTACACCGCCATATTCGCATGTAGAAACCTTCGTGGAGCGGTTGATGTGTGGGAGGTTTAGGACGATAAATGGCACACCATGTATTATAAATCCTCCAAGTTTCTCTAGATAGGAAAGTGTAAACCTATAAGCTACCACAGCTCGAATGTCTTTAGCAACAGCACACACCTAAAATGTCAACAGAAACATGAGTCTATGATGCAGCCTTTTACATTAAACTTATTTAACATATTCTAACACGACACACGTGTTGGACTAATCTTGAGCATGGCTCAAAGTCTAGGTGTTCGTTAAAGTTTAAGTAAAAGAACAAGGGGCTGCATGTATGTTTTAGAAGATACAAGGACCAAATAGGTTTATCCTAAACCTAAAAACTGATAAACGGTTATGTTGGAAGAAACGGGGCAAACCCAAACGTTACAACGTTTCGTGAAAAAGCAGGAGGCGCAAGGAAGAAAGATGTCGCTTCATTCAACAAGTATAAATAGGCCTTGATAGTTTCATTATTCAGCAACCAGAATTGTACAATTACGTTGTGAAAACCAATACGTTTGATTCTTAATACAAGTCGTTTGAATCATTGTTTCGTTTTACTTATTTGTTTAAGTGTTTAAAACCCGCTGGGACAACAGATTGGCATCAGAGCCTGATTCGTTTCATTGAGAAAGAAGATCGAAGAAGAGAGGGGTTTAGAGAGTTTCTGTACAGATACGTTTGGAACCAAAAAAGCAGCAGACCTGTTGTTTGGTTCGGGCAGAAACAAGGCAAAGAACAAGAAGTTCTTTAGACGAATAGAACAGGTGCGAAAGAAGAAGAACACCAGGGGTGTGTTCTTGTTGGTTTGAAGAAGAAGAACACCAGGGCGTGTTCGAGTTGTAGGAGAAAAAAAAACACCTTTGGTGCTTACTGTTTTGAAGAGAACAAAAGGAAGTTGTTGGTGATTTATTTGGGCTGTTCGAAGGTACAAGGGAAAAAAAACAAAACATTGGTTTGGTGTTTTTAGTGGTTCGAAAAGTAAAGAAAGAGAAGAAGAACATTTTTTTTGGTGTTTTTGTTTTGGGCTGTTTGAAGGTACAAGGGCACAAAAAAAAAACATTGGTTTGGTGTTTTTTAGTGGTTCGAAAAGGAAAGAGGGGGAAGGGGAACATTTTTGTTTACTGCTTTGAAGAAAAACAAACAAAGGGAAGAGTTTGCTGCTTTCTGGTTCGAACAAAAAAAGAAAAAGGAAGACACCAAGAGGTGCGTTTGGTTGATTGTACAAGGGAGAAAGAGAACATACTTGGGTGTTCTTGTTGGTTCGAAAATCATATCGTGGAGGAATCACAAAACTCAGGTTTTATATTTTAAACTGAAATCTGATTTTTTTTTAATTTTTAGTCTTATTATACATAGATAAGATTAGAAATTCGCTGTTGATTCCTAGTTGAATTATAGGATTTCCCAGATTCCTACTATATATTCCCTATTAGAGTTAGGAATAGTTTCTAGACATAATAACTGGAGACACAAACAAGGAAATTGTAATTCACAAGGAGGTTACATCATTTACCCAATTTCAATGTCCTGTTTTAAAACCTACAAACTACACAGTATGGGCTCTGCGTATAAAAACCATACTAAGGGCAAATGGGCTTTGGGAAATAATAGAACCTAAGGGTAATAAAGAACTGGATATAAAGAAAGATATGGCTACAACTGCATATCTGTACCAGGCATTACCAGAGGATATGATTTTACAAGTGGCTAGTTGTAAGAGTGCGAAGGAAATTTGGGAAGCACTACAAACTAGGCACATAGGTGTAGACAGAGTGCAAAAGGCACGACTATAAACTCTCAAAACGGAATTTGAGATGTTAAAGATGAAAGAAGATGACAGTGTTGATGCTTTCTCGACAAAGCTCAATAGTATTGTTACAAGGGCTAGTGGCATAGGATCAACTTTTGACCAACAGACCTTAGTACGAAAACTTTTAAGTTTTGTACCGAAAAGGTTTATACAAATTGTGGCAGTCATAGAACAATTCTCTGATCTAGAAAACACAACCCTAGATAAGACAATTGGAAGGCTAAAAGCCTTTGAGGAAAGAGTGAACCTCTTTGATAGAAGCCCTAGTGACGATCAGGATAGGTAATTGTTCACAAAACATGACAACAATTCTAGTCATGGGAAAGGTTTTAAGAACCGCGAACAAGGAAGAGCTAAATCGTCTCAAGACAATTGGTGTGACCAAAAGGCAACAAATGTTAGAAGCAAGGATGGAGATGATCGTGATTGGAGAAAGAAAGACTCTAGAGATCAAAACCGCTTCAAGAAAGACAAACGAGGTGTAGAATGTTATAATTGCCATAAGTTTGGACATATTGCTAGAAATTGTCCAGAGAAGGATAAAGAAGAAGAGACGAACATTGTAGAAGAAGACAATGAACCTACATTGTTGATGGCAACTGTGACCGATAAGGATGAACTAGAAAAGGCATCTTCGGAAGAAGAACCAAGGTGGAAGGAATTATCATTGAGAAGAATGAAACCCAAGTAAAAGATTAGAAGACTTAAGGTCGAAATTGAGACCGGCTTAAAAGTAAATTGGAGTTATGGAAGTTTGAAATACTTCATAACTTTGAAGAAAAGAAACAAGAACTCGAAGAGGAATTCAGAAATAGAGAACTAGAGTTCGAAAAGAAGATACGTGAACGAGAGAGTTCATTTGAAGAAAAGAAACAAGAACTCGAGGAGAAGTTCAGAAAGAGAGAACTAGAGTTCGAGAAGAAGATGCATGAATGAGATAGTTCATTTGAAAACAAGACGGAGAATGAGATGACAAGTGTAGAATGTCTAAAGGAGATTCGAGAGGCTGTCAATAGTTTAAGATTTCCAAGTAAGATTTACATAAAGACTAGAGAACTTTATGAGGTACTGGATAGTTATTGTGAGACTGCAAAGGAGATTCCAAGTTTAATACATGAACCTAAGCAAGAGATGCTAGTGAAAGCCAAGGCAGTGGAAGAAGATAGCAAGGAAGCTATGAAGACTAGGATCCCACCAGGATTTGAAGGGATGGAAGTTACTGCAGGGCTAAGAAGATGTTATGTAAAAGTCATAGAGGTCAGTGATGGAATAAGTGTAGTTAGAGAAAGACAAGCAAAACAGTGGAAATCAACGAAAGAGAGGTGGCATGAAATGATCGAAGAATACAAGAGATGTGAAGACATTCAAGACAAAGAGGTTAAGCAAAGAATGAGCAAAAAGCCAAAGTATAAAGACAAGGACCTTCTTCAAAAGACGAATCATGAAGTATGAAGAAGCTACTAGAGCATGATCAAGATTAGGGGGTGATTGTTGGACTAATCTTGAGTCATGGCTCAAAGTCTAGGTGTTCGTTAAAGTTTAAGTAAAAGAACAAGGGGCTACATGTATGTTTTAGAAGATACAAGGACCAAATAGGTTTATCCTAAACCTAAAAACTGATAAACGGTTATGTTGGAAGAAACGGCTCAAACCCAAACGTTACAACGTTTCGTGAAAAAGCATGAGGCGCAAGGAAAAAAGATGTCGCCTCATTCAACTATTATAAATAGGCCTTGATAGTTTCATTATTCAGCAACCAAAACTGTACAATTACATTGTGAAAACCAATACGTTTGATTCTTAATACAAGTCGTTTGAATCATTGTTTCGTTTTACTTATTTGTTTGAGTGTTTAAACCCCGCTGGGACAACAACACATAATAAATATGTAAATATCAACAAAATTTATTGAAATCATGTTGATAGATGAGCTTGTATGCAATAAACTTATAGCATACACTGTCTATAAACTTACAACAGATTCTAAAATTGATCATCGGCCAATCTTTTCAAAGCTATACACGAAGCTCCTTGACAGAAAGTATTGAAGGAGTTGGCACTGCTTAAAACTGTGTGGGAGCTATGTAACACCCCCAAAATATCACAGCGGAAGATTGTGTCATTGGGGTGCTACTTCATAATACATAGTACAAGTTATAGAAAACAACCTCTAAATGAGACGTTTTGAAAAGTTACCATTCGATTAATGAAATCAGAGTTACAAGCAATGAGGTCCCAAAGTATAATATATAAATGTTTACAAAATGTTTCGAATGGTAAATACGAATGTATAAAGTCTTCAAAACATGTCGTGCGACTCTATGCTTAAAACTCTAGCTATCGCCTTAAGACCTGAGATAAACATGCTAAAAAGTGTCAACACAATGGTTGGTGAGTTCATAGAGTTTGTTTTGACTAAGTTGAAAAGCCTTTAAAGAATTTTCACACAGCACAGACATTGTAAATCCACTCAGTTCCAAGTTCCGTCCATACAAAACTTGCAACCTGTGTGTTTACAACCCACTCCTAAAATATAGTACATTTTATAGTTAAGCACACATACATACATAATAGTTCACATTATTGCACTTAGTGTTGCTCCGTCTATATTGGGAGACTTTCATGCGAACGAGGGTGTGGAAAACTAGAAGGGGGGGTTGAATAGTTTTACCAATTAAAACTTCCTTTTAAACTATTTAGATCGACTTATGTCAATCTATTAGGTTGTGTGTGTTGGATGTTGATAAACAAGCATATAAAGATATGTAATGAAAAGATAAGAGTAAGAAGCACAAAACCACAACGCGAGTATTTATAGTGGTTCGGCTACAAGGACACCTTCCTTGCCCTACTCCACTCCCCGAGTCACCTACTCGAGAGTTCGTAAACACTACACCAATCTCCTTATGGCGGAGAAGCCTTCACAACGTCGCTACCCTTTTTCCGGTGCTAGGCTAACCACCGGGTTCTTTCACTCCAAGGTGAACCAAACCTACACAACGTCGCCTACCTTTTATAAGGTACTAGGCTAAGTACCTAGTTCTTTCACTCCAAGGTGAACTACACCTTCACAACGTCGCCTACCCTTTATTAGGTACTAGGCTAAGCACCTAGTTCCATTACAATGGAGGAACTACTACCACACTACACCAACGACTAATCCCAAAGGAGATCTACTCCTTTACAACATCATCAAGGACATCAATATCCTTGGATCTAATACTAGTCTATCTTGTACATCGAAACACACCATATCGAATGTACATCTAAGGCACCTTTCACTAATGCCTTTAACTAGATCTACAAGACACCTTTCACTAATGTCTTGTGTCTTCACTTCTAGGCATCTTTCACTAATGCTTCTTTGTCTTGACTTCTAAGCACCTTTCACTAATGCTTCTTGTCTTGACTTCTAAGCACCTACCACAAGTGCTTATCCTATAGACGATAGATACCTTTCACTAATATTTTCGTCTTGACACTTGAGACATCTTTCACTAATGTCTTCAACACTACACTTCTTTGAAGAAAGAAAGAGATCATCAATAAGAGGACTTCAATAGCCTTGATGATGAGGAAGCATGGCAACTCATGGACTTGAGCTTGCTCGACTTCAAAGGTGGTGATCTTGCCTTTAAGAGGAACCTAGAAGATCACACAAAAATAAAACTACAAACATAGATCTCTTGGATCTAAGGTTAGTGATTTAACTCGGGGAGAAAGTGTGTTAGAAAGGGATTGAAAGGGTGAGAAATAATGAAGAAATGGCTCACTATTTATAGAGGAAAAATCCTCATGTTCCGGATCCCACGGATCCCTTCCACTGGGATCCGGCTAGCACAAAGCCAAGGATCCGTGGGAACTCCTCTTTGCCCATGGGTATTTTGGTTATGGGTCATGGGTCGTGGGTTGAACCATGGATCTTTGGCTAGATACAATGTATCTTTGAGTGCAATGCACTTAGTCACTGGGTATGGGTTGATCCATGGGTCTATGGATATTATCCATGTATGATATATAAGCATGATGTCATGCAATGGGTTATGGGTCAAGATCCATGGGTTATGGGCTTTGGGTTGTACCCAACTACATTCAATGTATTTGCCCAATGGGTTGTGATACTTAAGTTTCTACCCATTTATAATACCCAATATACTACATACTAGTTATGTGTATATTTTACCCAAATATGTAAACACTAGTTGTTGTACATATGTATTACTAAATCATAAAATCACTTATACTTGTTTTAGTGTTTTATGTGAAAATGTGAATATGTTAGAAACTATTAGTTCAAACCATTTACGTATTTTATTTGTTTCGTTAACATGATTTTATGTTTGTTATCGACAAAACATTAGAAGATCGTAAAATATAAATAAACGTTTTTACGGCTTATTTGTATTAACAGAGGGGACTGCTCCGTGTATGTTGGGAGACTTATCATCGACTTATCAAGTTTACTAGGGGACTGCTCCGTGTATGTTGGGAGACTTACCATCGACTTATCAAGTTTACGAGGGGACTGCTCCTTATATGTTGGGAGACTTACCATCGACTTATCAAGTATAACGCAATCAAGTATATAACGCAATCAAGTATAATGCAATCATGTATTATGCAATCAAGTATAATGTTTTGAGTATTTGTAAAAGTAAAAGCAAGTAGTTGAGCATGTATCTCCCCCAAAGAGTTTGTAAAACAAGTATTAAAAGAGTAGGGGCTATGACTCACGGTAATCCTTAAAAGTTTAGAGTACTTGTGAAAGTATAAAGAAAGTGTTTGAGCATGTATCTCCCCCAAAGAGTTAAAACAAGTATAAAAACGGGCTAAGAACTCACCTTAATAAATGTGATATCCAATGTATAACGAATCGATGGATAAGCCGAGAAACCTTTAAGCGCAACCTAGAATATGTTTTGTGTCTTAGGTTCTAAAATAACGATGTGAATGTATAAACATACCTTATATAGTTATTACATCAATTATGCTTGGATACTTAACATTTGTGAAGTTGTTTAAGTGTTTATATTTCTTATATTTAAGTTTTCCCCGTCTAAATCTACCCGTTACTTCTAAACCGTAAATGATCACGACTCGATTTTTATGTCCTCGGAAAGGTAATTTAATGTACTAAACAGAATAGTGGGTCCTAATGCCCCAGAAATTATTTAACTATTGTGAAATTACCAATTTACCCTTTAATTTACTAGTTATTTCAATCAGCAGCAAACTGTCTTATGGTTTTGGTCATAAGTCGAGTTCTACAACTCCGTTTAACGCACGGCCAGCAGCCACGTTCAAGTTAGGGTGTTAGCTACAACTTTTATTGTTTGACCAACAGTTAGTTATATGCAAGTTTTATGAGTTTTACCCGTTTGAAATCTGTTACTCAGATTTGGACACGTTTAGCCGTTTTGGCTCTAGTTTATTCATCGGGATGAGTTACGGCACGAGCCACCCGGAAAAACGACCACAAGACATCTATCTATAATCCTATGTTATTACCTAAGTTTCTCAGTCCACGAATTTTACCCAGTAACTACGTTTACAGCCTCTTTCCAGTTTCTGTTTTGCAAAACAAGTCCTTTTGACGATTTCTAGTGGTTTAGTCCATTTATCCAAGCATAATCAAGCATAATAAGCATACAAAACATATTATATACATGAAATACTAGTATTTACTGTAATCAAAGGTAAGTATAGGAGTTTGCTTACAATCCTTGTGATGAAATTTAACTAGAACCATTAATCAAGATCACTAATCCTATGTTTGTAACACAAAACCCTAGCTTCCAAATCTTTTCACCACCTTGCAAACCCTTGATATAACCCTTGTGAAAAATTTATGAATTCAGCCCTAGCATCCTTGTATATCTCCTAATTCAACCATGGAATCACCAAATAAACACTAGTTTCATGTAGGGAATAACTAGACCTTGAACTTTGATATATAACTTGTAGTTTGAAGATTAAAGAATCATGGTGTTGTGAATTAAGGGTGGCTCGTTTATGGAGATCAAGAAGGAAGTGAAATGAATGTGTTCTAGTCATTTTAATGTGTTTATATAGGAAGGATGAGGAGGTTACTTTCCTTAGGATATTTCTAAGACTTAAGTCTTAAGTTTAAGTCTTAAGACTTAAGTAATTTGCACATGTATGTGGCTAATAAATTCAATACTTATCACTGGGACAACAAGGCTTGATGAATCACTAAAATTTCGTTCATGATCTATCTTGGATGACTAGGTATGAATTTTGATGTTATCTTGCTTTTACGGAGTCAGTTTTGGTCCCGGTAATTGCTAACTCTAAGTCGGAAAGTCACGAAACTTAAAACCGGGTATCCTAAAAATATGAAACTTATAAAAATGTTAAAACATATTAATATAACCTATCTTAGCTTATTAAATGATTGATAAGTTTGACGGAGCACGTAAACGCTGTTAAGGCCTAGAATGGTAAGATATTTAAGAAGAGAATTTCAAGTTTACTTCTCTTAGTGAGATATTTTGTAAGATATTTAACTAGGTATTATCTAAACAATATCTAGTTGATGACTAGGTATATGACTTGGAAAAGTAAATAAAAATGTATTAGTCAAAAGGTGGCGCGGGGTATCGAGAGTGAATAGTAAAAAGTGAATAGTAAATTCTCGAAAATGTGAATTGTTACAAGCTACCTGGAGACATTTGAGGACTTTATGGGTCCTCACATACTAGTCTCTCTTGTTCCCTTAATGCTATAATATAATCATATGTGCCAATTCCCTATCATCATTTAAAAAGGTTTAATCATGACACTCTAAATCGTTAAATGATAGAACATAAATGGTAGATAGCAAGCTAACCTTCTTTATGAGAAAAACGCGAAAGAAAAAAATCTGAATGAGTGGGTAATGTTTTGATTAATGCCAAAATTATGTAAACTACCTGTCGGATTTGGACGAGTATTTGGTTAGACCGCTAGAGTTATCAATCTCTAATACGAAAAGAGATAAACTGAATTTAAAGTCAAGAATCGGAGAACAAACCATGACTGTCACATAAGGTGCTAATGTGAAACTACTTCCTAACTTTGAAGCTACTTCAGTTGTGTACCGTTTGTGATCGAGGGTACAACTTATTAATATAATGAACCCGGTTGACCATTGAAGTATGAGTTTTGTTTCTTGAAGTCAGATGTCATAAAAACCATGTTTGTTGTGGGAATCTTAGCTTAAAGGTCAATAGAGCAAAATAATGCATGATTGGCCTTACCAGGAGAAGAGAAAAGACCATAAGGGTGAAGAACTTTTTGTAGTTATTTTATCCGATACAGTTATTGAGCCACTACAGATAATATTAAGGCGTTAGATATGTTGTAGTAAGTAAAAAGTAGGAATAGCGTTAGCATAACGCCAATTCATGTATACCCTGTCATGGTAGTCAAATCGATCGACACATTTGTCGCAGACTCTACAATGCTTGTTGTAGCCTGCAAGAAAACCACCACGTAGAATGTTCAATATGCTAGATTCTGATTAAATAATATCATTTCACTTCTTTGACTTTGCAGGTCAAGTTTGTTACCAGTTTTTATCAGCCGTTATTGGACATCGAAGCAGTAAGAAGAAGTTTGAATTACTTGTGCAATGTCTTTGAAATTTTCTAGGAAATCATATCAAAGTTGAAGTCTAAAAACTAGTTCAAATGACCTTAATGATCAAGAACATACCTCAACTTCACACAGATTGCAGTAGAACATGCCATCTAAGCTTGTTTGAAGTTCAACATAACACCTGAAATAAAATCATCACAATATGAAAAAAGCAATAATCAATTCAACAATATATAACGAGATAAACCCACAATCAAACAAAGTAAATCAATTTACAAAAAATTCTACAACAAAATTGCGTAAAAACAAAATAAAAAATAAAAAATACATAATTAAATTTAAGAGTTGTAAGTAATCAAACATAAAGTTCACACAGTCAGTAAAAGTATGGGTTTTGATCACATCTTTTATACAATACAATTAACAAAATTTACAAAATTAACTATGGGAGTGAATCTGATTTACATTTGGTTCCTGGGTAATTATGTTTTCTTTATTAGTTTTAGATTACATAATAAACCCTTCAGTATTTTTAGATTACCCCGCCTTCACAAAGTTTTTATTCTTTCAATTTTAGACACATGTATTTTTTTAGCGGATTTTAAAAGAAACGAATTTACAAACACTTGTCAAATAAGGAATTATTTAAGTTTTTTTTAATAAAACATATTTAAAATAAATAAATAAAAAATAAAATATATTACTTAATAAGGGAAGATTGAATTTTCTTGAAATGAAAAAGTCCTCACTTGGGTTTTGTTTTATTATATAAATTTTTTCAAAATGCAAAAGTCCCCACTTGTGGAATTGCATATATATCCTCCAAAGAACATAATTGCGTATATATCAAAAACTCATAATTGCATTTATATCCTTTCAAAGCCTTAAAATTGTCAAATATATCCAAATGATTATATTAATTTTTTCAATTAAAAAAATTCTAATAATTATAATTGATGTATAAAATGATGATTATACCCTTACTATTATTTTTACTTTTTTTACAATTACAAAATATCCTTTAACCATTTTTAGAAAGAAAAAAAAAAAGAGCAGCCATGTTTGGCGACTCAATCGTGTTCGGTATCGACGAATTTTGAATAAGAATATCAATAACACCATCCATCGTTCCATCTAAACGTAAACTTCTAACTATATATAGATCAAATTGTAAAAAAAAAAAAAAAAAAAAAAAAAATTAATAAGAATAAGGGTATAATCGTTATTTTATTTATCAATTATAATTATTAGACATTTTTTCTATTAAATATATTTAAAATAATCATTTGGATATATTTGACAATTTTAAGACTTTGGAAAGATATATATGCAATTATGAGTTTTGGTTGGATATATATGCAATTATGAGACTTTGATGGATATATATGCAATTCTCCCCTTTTGTTTTGTACCGCAACATTAACTCGCTTAGCTTAATAAGGTTAGAGATAGGGACGGACCCACACGAAAGACACTAAAAAGAGAGAGACAATTTTATGGCTAAAAGCAAAATCCCAGGCCGCGCGAACATTTAAAGCAGTTCAAGCATGGGATAAGCAAGCTTTACAACCACTCACTTTCTACAATAACTTCTGACATATATCCACATTAAGAAGCGTACGAATTCAAGATGCAATGATCTTAGAAATGTAAATATCCACAAACATTACATTGAATGACCCTGTGGAAAACTAGAATGGGGTTGAATAATTTTACCGTTTTAAATTTTATTTGCTTTGAATAATAATGAGTGAATTCAAATAGATAATCGAGAATAAATAATATGCAAGTAAAGAAAGCAATGATCAAACCATAACACGGTTGCTTATAGTGGTTCGGTCTACAATGACTCTTTTTCCTTGCCCTACTCCACTCCACGAGTCTCCAACTCGAGAGTTATCTTCACTAATCAACAAGCTCCTTTAACCGGCGGAGAAAACCTTTACACGTCGCTTACACAATATTTCCGACACAAAGCTAGATGTCGAGTTCTTTTACAAGGGCACAACCACTCCCAACACACTATGTATTTTAAGGACTAAAATACTAACCAATCACACTCAGAGGTTTATGATGGTTTCGTACAAACAATGATGTATGAATAACAACAATTCACACAACTATAAACAAACAAGACTTGCAACAATTCGTTGAAGCTTGGAATCTCTTGATCTTCTTTGCCACAAAAGAGGATCACTAAAAATAAAATGAGAATGAGTTAGATGAAAGAGAATGAGAGAATGTATGTGTTTTATGCTTAGAAGGGATGAGAAACAACTTGGTTTGGCTTACTATTTATAGCCAATAGACTCAGCAACCCACGGATCACACGGAACAAAAGCTTGGTTCCGTCCTTGTTAAATTTTGGTTCCGTGGGTCTGACAGAAAATCTTAACAAAATATTCACCATATCTTACCAAGATCTTAACATATCTAACCAAGATTACATTTGATATGTTGAGTGAAAATCTAAACAAGATATCTAAGAAATCTTCCAAGGATTTCCATGATGATACAACACATGATGTAATATACATTTTTCATTTTTAGTTTTATATGTTTATGTAAATAAACATTGCAATATACATGTTAGCAAACTAGATGAGTTTGATTAAATGAGTAAAAACTAATTTACTTGTAAAAGACTAGAAATGTAATGTGTCTTTTTGTCTAGCATCTAATAGTGGCATTTATCTTAAAATGACAAACTATCATTTTGTGAACAAATGTTGAAAACATTTTGTGTTTAAGAAAAACTTATAGCTATATGTAAAAGTCTTGACAAGATTTATACTTTTGTTAAAATTAAATTTATTGTTGTTAACAATAAAATATAGCAAAGATCGTAAAATATAAATAACTTTTTTTAAACGATATTTGTATTAACAGTCTCCCCCTTTTTGTTGAGGACAAAATATAAATTTTATTTTTAAATGATTGTATGAAGATTTTCAAGAATTATAAAAGTATGTGTTTTAACTTGAAATTTTGATAAACTAATTAGTTGAAGAATAAAACATAAGAATCTTCTCATTTCAAGTTATAACTATTTTCTCCCCCTTTTTGTCGAAACAAAAAGAAGGTGCGATGCGGATAATGCAATGAGCCCGAGCCAAATGCTACCCCTTGGCCAATGCTCCCCCTTAATTAGGTGCCAAGAGAAAGATATATAGATTATGAAAAACTACAAAACAAATGTTAGTGAACATGCTACAATAAAAAATAATCACAACCAACATACAATCACCAAAATGATTATCACAACCAATATATAATCACATAGAGTATCCAACATCATTATAACAAACATCAATCATTAGTAAAAATTTTATGACTAAAAGTCATAAAATGGACAATAATGGAGATGTGGTAAAATAAGAATGAAAATAAATCCTAGAAAAATGAAACCCTAAGGGCCCGTTTGGTTCGTCGGAATCCTAAGGATTCTGGTGGAATTGGAATCCAATTCCATTTCATAACGTGTTTGGTTGAAAATTTTAAAAAATTTGGAATCTGAATTCCATTCCTTATTGTGTTTGGTTGGCAAATGGAATAAAATGAAATTCCTTCAAAATCCCATATATATGGAATTCAACATTCCATAGCAATATGAGAAGGATTGTTTACAATTCCATGGAATTCATATTATCTTTATCATTGTCATTGCTATTATTATTTTTATTTATTTATTTATTTTTTAAATCAACACTTTATTAAAAACTCATAGAATTTACAAAAAATTAGTGGGAAGCCGAGAAACCAACTGGGCCCCCACACCTCTAGCAATAGCAAAACCAATCCTATTAAAAATATGAACCATGACGCGTGCCCCAATGTCTTGAGTCATAGAGAATCGTCAAATCTGCTTTAGTAAGGTTCTGCGTCCTTCTCAAGTTCTCCAAAGAAGAGAATGAAAGGGAGAAACCCATATCCAATATCGACACATTTAGCATCGTACTTGACACATTTACGTTGTCGCGGCATCAATAACCACACGCCATATCCAATTATTATTATTATTATTATTATTATTATTATTATTATTATTATTATAAACAATCATGTTATTAAGATTTAAAAATTATTATTTATTTAAAATTCTATACTCCGTATAAATTATTATTTATTTAAAAAATTTTATTATTTATATATTTAAAATTAATTTTTAAATTAAATATAATTTATTTATAATTACTTTTTAATTTATACTTTAAAAATACAATTGTATTTTAAATATAAAAATTATATATTTAATATATTAAGTTATAATATTATTTAAAAATTATTATTATTATTTGATAAGTAATTTATTTATTAAATAATATTTAGTTTATTAATCTTAAACTAAAATTAAATTTTAAATATTCTAATATAATTGTTTTTCTCATTTCATTTTCCAACCAAACATGCGCTAGTATTTGCGATTTCAATTCACGATTTTAAATCCTAAGGTTTCAATTTCTAACATTCCATTCCTTCACATTCCAATTCCTTAAACAGATTCCAATTCCGTAGAAAATATTCTGCGAACCAAACGAGCCCTAATAATGGTTTTTACTCTTTTATTTTTTATACGAGGGTCGTTCATGTAAAATCTAAAACTTCAGGGGAGTGCGGTTAAATTAAACTGCAATTTCCTCAATTTGTTGACATTTAACGATTCGGGGCTCATTTGGACTAGCAAATGATTGATTCGACTTATGAAAATTGCGCCATCATGTTCAGAATAATTTTTTTTCCAATAAAAATGAGTGTTCACACGACTAATTTCCCGTATATAATATCAATTAAATCAAATCGTCGGTTGTGCCAGTACGCGTTGTATGCAAATTCCACGTTTCATGAGATAACTTTCTCGTTTTCACGTCAAATGAGCTCGGAAATGTTCGTAAATGGATTATAGGCATAATTCTTCGCAAAACACATATCTGGAAAAGTGGAGATTGTCACATTGGTTGAATAATTGTATCTAAGGATGTCTGTCGTGTTGTGACCCTTGAGAGTTCTTGAATAACAATAACTCGTTATCTATCATTCAACTTGTCTCGTTATTTTTCTTTCATCATTTAGGATGTGCATTTAAAACAACAATTGCATGAGGCTTGCTTCTAACATACCTCTATATAGTCTATATCATTCACTCTTCTTAAGAGTTCAACTTTTTTTAGGATCATACAGCCTCTCCAATATACTCTTATAAATCTCCTCGTCGCGCATACTTCCTAAGTATCTAAGATTATCTTAGCTTAACTCCCGATGATGTTTAGTGTACCTTCCTCCATATGATGTTGCACTTATTTTTTATCAATATATTATGTTGCACGAAACTAACCCTTGATGTAGGATAAACCTTTGTAAGAATTTGATCCACGCATTCGCTAGCAACTAAGGTCGATGAGCAAGGGGATTTTTAATTTTTAATAGGGGATAAATAAGCTAGGGGAGCTCGGGGGGGGGGGTGTCAAAGGTATAACAACCCGCAATCTCCTTACTCAACCTTAAACTCAAAATAAGTTGTTTTCAAAATTTAGATATTCACTTGTATGCTTAACTTTAAGCTAAACCGTACACAATGCGTACCGGCACAACCGTAAACCTAATAAACATTTTAATGCCCTTACTATAATATTTATGAGATATCGGTCGTGGAAATACTCGTTTTCCGTGGAGCAATTATTTTAAACACAACAGTGCAAATCTCAAGTCCTAAATCAATTTTTATCGAACCTAAACGAGTCCCGAACATCAAAAGCACAAAAATTATGAAAATGGTCCTTGTGGTAATATTTACCCCGCGTCCCATATACTTTTGTAAACTTTATGCTTTGTTTTAACAACTTTTGGGTATAAATATGAAAGGATTAGGGTTTTCATCATTTGAAACCCTAGCAAACACACACGCATCCAATTCTCTCTCTTTCTCTCTAGCATTTCAAGCACCGCACCACTTTCAGTCGCCTCTTCACCACCTTCGTATGTCACCACCACCGTTGGAAGCCACCATGGCCGTTTGAAGAGTTGTTTTAGGTTAGAGTGACACGGGTCACATATAGGGTTTTAGATCATAGTTTTTGTTCTTGTTTGTGTTCGTGTTTCATTTCGCCATCCCATTTCATCTCTTTTCTCTCTCTCTCGTCATCATGAGTATGTCGAACACACAAAACCTATTTCATCATCATTTCTTTTATTTAAACCAAGTACAAATCGTTTTTGCAAGGTTAAAACTGGATTAAAAATGTTTTTGATATAGATTTGTGTGGAAAATGGTGGTTGTTTGATTTATTTCGAATCGGGTCGAGTTTATAACCCGTTTAGTGATTCGGTTCAAAAATTGCTTTGGTCTCGGGTTAAGTATGGATTTGTGATGAGTGTGTAAATACTCATCATTTTAATCAATCTGAGCGCAAAGCAGTTAAAAATGCTCGAAATGCATCAAAACACTTGAAAATATTCCAAAATGCATTTATATGTTTCGGATGCAAAATGTTCAAAATCGATGAAAAACGAGCAAAGTTTGCATAATTGGCGTTTCGGTCCCAGACTTTCGAGAAAATGGCAAAATCGGGCCCCTAGCATGTATTTTAAAGAAAAGTCACCAAAGGTCCTTTTGTAAACATAAATTATCACATTTAGTCCTTTGGTGAAAAATCTAAAGTTTTGAGAAATTACAGTTTTGGTCCACGAATTTTAAAATGGTCAAAATTAATCCTTGGAATTTCAAAATTGACAATTATGATCCTTGGATTATTAAAGTTTGGCAAGACCAACCTTTGACTACATCTTCATAATTTACATGATTGGTCCCTTGGTTTCAAAGAATTGCAAAAGAGGTCCTTGTGTTTAATAAACAAACCAAGCGGATCCTAATTATAACCCAAGCCCAAACATTAATCCCTTGGCCCAATTCACTTACCGGTCCTTTACCCACAACCCGACCAACCCAATACCAAGATTTAAAATAAACAAACCCGCCCCAAAATCTGTCATCCCGAGCATTGTTGTACTGCAACCTTCCCCTCCAAACCACCTACCGGTCCACCTACCTCGCCCTTTGTCTCCCCTCCTCACCTAACAACTCAAACCACATTAAATGCACCTTCTTTGTCCGGGATATGGAAACCAATTTTCCGCCAAATCCACTCAACGGCCAAGATGGCTCAAAAGGCATCCAACGGTTGAGATTGCTGCTGGGATCCACTCAGAAAGGTGAGAGAAGCACTTTGGGTGTATAAGAAGACCAAGAGGAAGCAAGAATGAGTAGTTAGTTTTTATTTTTTATAAAATGTATGTCGTTTTAGTAGCAATAGCTTAATCTAAGTTTTAAATTGTAATTTTCTAGTTCTATGTACTCATTTTCAAGTTACTCTATTAATATAAACCATTTTCAGGCATAAATTTCAGTGGCATTTTCATTTCATGTATTTCACTTAACTGTTGAAAATTGCAAAGTCCAAATCTCATGAATAAGCTTCAATAAGCTTGTTTATAAGCTCAAACAAGTTCACACTAACTTATCATAGCTTTCTGTGAGCTCATTTTTAAGTTTCAAACAATTTCAATCAAAAGTGCTTAAAGTCAACGAAAGTCAACTGATCATGGAATTGGGTCTGGAATGGATCATGGGTGGAGCAGAGCTGGATTTGGGTTGAATCAAAGTTAGGTTAGGGGTTGGATTAGGCTAGTGTTCTTGGTTTCCTTGTTGGCAGGCCATTGTGGCTTTGGACTGATTGTAAGTTCAAGCTCATTTTTAGCTTAATCTGTTTCAGTGGTACTCAGTAGTTAAGACTTGTTTCAATAGTAGTATTTTAGTTATTTTAAAGTAGTTTGATCATAACTTGTGCTTGGTCAGTCTTTAGTTTAGTAATTGATTGCAAAACAGTTCAATAAGGTGTGTTTGGATCTGGCGATGTACTGTCTTTTAGGCTTGTTCTTGTGTTAAAATCTGTTAGTTAATGTTTGTTTAGTCCTTGTACACTCATATCTGTCAAAGATTTGTACCTGCTGGTTCAAAAAGTCAAAATCATCTCTTAATCTGTCTCACTGTCAAACTGTTGTGGATTTGGATTTGAAAAACCTTGTTTTGTGTTTAAAAGTGTTAAACATTGCTTGTATTGTGTTCTTTACATCACACAACATCATCATCAGTCATAAAATTGGAATCAAGTTTCATTTTAGTCAACTTTCAAGCTGTTGTCAAAAGTCAAAAGGGGTCAAAAATTGGATTTATGCAGAACTTGCAGCATCTGCACAGGTTTCATTAAAGCTTTTTAAGGTCTGATTTTTGGTCTATAAGTAGTTTACTAGGTGGTCTTTAAGACCTCATATCTGTTTTTAGCTTAACCTCTCTGGATAAGCTTGTGCATAAGCTCAAAGTTAGGACCTGGTGCCCTGCTCACAACTTAGTATACTCTGAGTGTTTTCTCAGCTTTTGTGCAAGCCTGCACAGAGCTTATAAAAGCTTGTTAAGGCCTGGTCTTTTGGTTATAAGTAGCTACTTAGGTCTAGTGTAGGTCTTAATATTTGGATTTTGCTTTTAAGCTTATTTGAGTGCTTATTGTGTGACTGCAAGTAGGTACCTAATAACTATTTTAGCTTATAATCATAATCATCAAATCTTTATATCTTGCATTCCAGTGTTTAGAGCTTGTTGTTTTTAGTTGCATTTCAGTACTTTTAGTAGTTTAGAACACAGAATCGGTAGGTGGTTTAGTTTGTTCATTTGGCTTATTTTAGTGCTTATTTATAAGCACTTGATTCATCGATTTCATTTTCTTGCAAACAAGTGCCTGTTTTCCATTTTTCCTAGCTTCTTATTATTATTTTAGAGTTTCCCTGAAATTTTCAGATTTTTCCTAGCTGTTTTGCTATTTTTCTTGATTTTAATTAGTTTTTAAGCATTTTTAATTAGTCTTTAATACAAAAAATTAAGAAAAGGTTCAAAAAAATAATTTTTCCATTTTCTTAGGTTTAGATAAATATAAAAAGTAAAAAAAGTAATTTTCAGATTTTTCATAGTTTATTTTGTAATTTTAGTAATTTAATTAGTTTTAATAGTTTAATATTCCTAGAAAATAGAAAAATAATCAGAAAAATACAAAAATTGTTTTGAAAATTCTATTTTGATATTTTAGATTTTTCTAAGTCTTAATTTTATTTTTCTAGCTTTATTTCACATTTTCTTGTATTTTAGGTAATTATTAAATAGTAAAAAATAGTTTTTAATTAGATAAATAGTTATAAAAATAATTTTCTTTTTCTATAAATTTTCTTTTCTCATTAGGATTGTAAAAACATCATTTTCATATTTTTAGGGGTAATATTGCTTTAGTTTCACATTTTTATCTTGTACGTCGCGTAGTTTTTAATTTCCGTTTTATAAAAACATAAAAACAAAAACATCATTTTAATTTTAGTGATAGCGTTTATTTAATAGATTTTATCTTTTTAATCTCCTCTAATTTGCATTTAAGCCTTTGTATTTGTTTGATATTTCTGTAGTTATAATAATCAATTCATAATCTCTTTTTCGTTCAAATTTCTCGATCACTATACGTTGATTGATCCATTGCATAGCTCGTTGGGACATAACGACCCGGGGAGACCCTATACTCCTCAGATCCTCATTGCTTTCGTTCCTGAGCCGTTTTAAGCTTGTTACGGTCTGTCATTCACAAGTGGCAGGCTTGAGTGATAAAGCTTGACTGTTCGGGAGCGCATCAATTTGCTTATATTGATTTGTTTTTGCTTATTTTGATTTATGTAAACTTATTTGAAAACTAGTGTTAATCTTGTGTGCATGTTTGATTTTTGTTGTTTCGGTCGAGAAAGAAAAACCACAAAGGTGGTTTGTTTTATTTTCGGCTCAAGGGAAACACACCCACAAAAGGTTTGTGTGCTTGTTAGGTTCGATTTAATGAGACACCCAAGAGGGTGTGCTCGTTTGTGTGTGTCTCGGCTCGACAACACCACGAGAGCGTTTTGTTTGATTGGATTTGACAACAAAAACGCAAGTGGTGCGTTTGGATGTCTAGTTAATGGGCCTCTAGCTGAATAATACTTGGGGTGCGTATGGTTGTTTCAATATTGGGCCACGACTAATAATATATAGGGTGCGTTTGGTTTTGAATGTGGGCTGAAGCCCACTAAGATTAAAGTGAGTTGTGTTTTATTTTAGTTAAGCTATTTTATTATGTGATAACATTTTTTTAGATTATTGAGTTAACGTGCTAACTTATATGTTTTGACATTTGTGTTCTTTTGTACGTTTTAGACACTTGGGAATTTGCTATTTGAATTTTGGACAATACAGATACTTAACGGACTATATATACCGGATTGTGACTTGGCTTACTTGGACTTATATCGGATTGACATCACTTGGACAAATTAGACTTACATTGGATATATTGGACTATTGGACTCGTAGCGGATGTAATATATTAGACTTGTAATGAATTTGACATATTGGACTCGTAACGGACATAAAATATTGAAATAATACTTATTATAATATTATCGGGCCAAAAAGCCCAATAACTAATAAAAATGATCTAAACGTCAAAACTTGATTTATTAACTAATTTACTAAATATGATACTTATTTGTTTTAAACATTATTGTGACATGTTTGGAATAATAAACACGAATGATTTTGAATTGGAAATTGTAGGAGAGAATTGTTTTGAGAAATTGGTTTTATTAAAGTCACATAAGTTGGAAACGTTGTATAAACAGACGAGTCATGCTAAATTTTATAAAATTTCTAAACATATACTTTATTTCAAATTTTTATTATTATAAAACCCGACAAAGAACGAAATGTATAGTTTTGTTTAATTATAAAAATCCTTTATTATTTAAAATATTAACTTGTATTTTCTTATAAAACATAAATATATTTTCCAAACTATTCGGGATTACCGGGTAAACACTGAAACTTACCATTTACTTGTTTCATTTCTTATCTTCTTACCTACTTTTCCGTTATATGTTTCCTTCGATTATTCCATTACTTTTGGAGTGAGTTGTGTTTCAAGTCTATGTTTCCATCAAGCAATGATACGAGACTTCCACGAAAACTAAAACGCTTTATCTTTTGAAAACTCATATGCATCGTACTATTTTTGTGAGATATTTTCTGAGACGAACTATATATTTATTAGGTTGTGCCGATCGTGTACCGTTTTGATTTACTACTTGACACCGTCTGTGTTGCTTACGTTACTGTACATTAGGTGAGTTCTCGTAGCTCTTGTTTTTAATCTATTTTTCCTTGGGGTGGAAATGGTACTCAAATTATCTTTTGAAATGCTTTTATGTTGTGATTTACTGTTTTCACGGTTTTGGACAAATATGTGTGTTTGATTGCGACTATGTGCTAAGTTGTATATTTTCATTACATGTGTTCAAGCATGCGCAACTGTTTTCATTACATGTGTTCCGGAATCTGACTGCCGCAAAAAAAAATCTACGTTTTCCTTTTGTTTCTTTGCTTTTGCTCTTGCTGTTGTTGTTGTTGCATGATGAAAGTTAATCTCCGCTTGCTGTCAAATGTCTTCATCAATAAATTTGTTATTTGCCTTTGCTACCGTTTTATTTACTTTTGTTGTAGCTTGAATAATTGCTTCCATTTGATGTCATATTTCTTCATCAACAAATCATTTCTTTTATTTCCATTATGTTTTTTTCTTCTTCTTCTTAGTTTAATTAGCTTTGTTTAATGTTTATTTAGTTTTCTAATCCAATCTGAGTTTTAACGATTTCGCCACTCAAAATGCGAGGAGTGTATGACGATAAACATAGCTCAAGCCCCATTGTGAGTTTAGATCCATTAGAATTTTATATTATGTTACTATATATATTGTTTGGCTAATAATATAATACGCCTACGGTTTTTCATTATCTAAGTCTAGTAATTTTATAAATGACCGAAAAAAAGGCAAGTCACTCTTGTATTTCTTTTCTTCTTAATATCTTATTGTTACATTGAGTACCCGAAATACATATATAAATTTGACCAACCATATTTAACAAAAAAACCAACCATCCTGCATACAAGAGGAGGCTTTTGTGGACAAATCTAATGTGACTTTTGTGGAGAAATCTAATGTGACAAAGGGGTGAGATCAATAAAGATCACATAAAAATTAAAGATCAAATTGATCATTCTCAACCATTCATTTTTGATCAAATTAATTAAATTCACTTTCACCCTTATATTTAAAAATTAAATATCTCACAAACCGTTAATAGTTAGATAAAACTAATTATACCATTGCGACAAGAATAAAATTATTTCTATAGAGATCCAATATTGTATACTTTCGACGAACTTATTTTTTATCGTTTTTTGCGGGTTTCGATATATTACACTATAAATGAAATTTTTAAAAATACTCTTTTGCATTAACACAACCCCTAAACCATAAAAACCCTAACCCCTAAAAAACCCTACACTTAAACCCTAAAAAACCCTAACCCCTAAACCCTAAAAACCCTAACCCCTAAACCCTAAAAACCCTAAACCCCTAAAACCCTAACCGCTAAACCAAAAACCTAAACCCATCCGCTAAACCGTAAGAAACCTAAACACTTAACCCTAAAAACTTAACCCAAAAAGTCAAACCCTAAACCCTAAACACCTAAACCCTAATCAGAAACCCTAAACCCACAAAAGTCGGAAAAAAATTTACGAAAGTATATGATGTGGGATATCAAATTAAAGGTAATTTTATGCTTGTCGTGATGGTATGATTAGTTTAGATCTAACGATTAATGGTTTGTGAGATATTTAGTTTTTAAAAATGAATGTGAAAGTTTATTTTATTGTTTTGATGAAAAAATGAGTGGTTGAGAATAGTTTATTTGATCTTTAGTTTTTCTTTGATCTTTATTGAACCAAACTCATGTGACAGATAAGAATAATAGATTTAAATTTGTTATGAATTTGGTTCTCGTCCATTGTTAAAAATGATATATCAAAAATGAAAGAAGAAGTAGACATATAAAACCAAATTCAACCAAAGATGAATCTACTTTGTGATCCACTTTTTGGTCGGCTAAGAGATGAGAGGATAGAGGTCACTGCCATGCAAGTGAAACCAAGAGTAAGGAGAACCGTAGCAATGATTCCTCGATCAAGGTACTTATGTATTCGGTTATGGAACTCATCAATACTATACCCTAGGTCAACCTTTTTGTTTTCTATTGAAAATATAAAAGCAATGAGAACCACCACCTCATCTAGGATGGCCTTCAACTCCAATGATCTTGCAAAGCTGCACCAACCCCAGTTGCTAATATGTGGTGATCAAGCGCAAAATATAATGAGTGCATCATAGTCTTAATGATCCTAAAGTATGACCTAATTTCGATTGGTGTTTTCTTGGTGCACTTAAAATGTGGATCTTCCACATTATTTACACAAATATATATTTACAAATAAACCAATGTCAAATTTTCGTGAGGCAAATGATCGACCTTGTGGGATCAAAATTGACTTAAAATCATTTTCGCCATACCTTATCGCATAGAAGTCGAATTGGAAGAAGCCAATGGCGAATCAACCTCTTCTCTGTATGCATAGTATATAGCGAAGGAAGTTGAATCAACGTGTAGAAAGCTCGATAACAGCGGTTGCAAAACATACCTAATGAAAATAATCACCGTGTAAAACATTTTAACAAAAAACATGCTTACTCAACTTTTTGCATAAAAGTAAGCCACAAGAAATTATGTTTCCATAAAAGAAAATATCTAAAACCATAAAAGGTCTTCTTGAGCGGTAAAAGTATATATATATATATATATATATATATATATATATATATATATATATATATATATATATATATATATATATATATATATATATATATATATAGGGGAGAGTTAACGTGAGATCAAACTTAAAGTTGTAAAAATAAGATCAAGTCTAAAAACCACTAAAACATTTATAAATAACAATTTTAGCAATAATACACATAAAAATAATATTTTTATACAAATTAACATTTTAGCAACTAATAACCAAATGATACATGAGTTTGGATTAGTGATACACCGATACACATTACACTAATAAATATTCCAAAATCGATACACATACAAAACACGATACACATTACACTTCTAACTAAAGTGTATCACCTAGGTTTCGTAAATTTTAAAAGAAATCTATTGAAACTTTAACAATTTTAGTTGTAGTTAATAAAAAAATTATTTTTGTTGTAAGGAGAGTGTCGTTGGTCAAATTTTAGTTGGATCTTATTTTAACAATTTTAAATTTGATCTAGATTATATTTATATATATATATATATATAAGTTTTGGATCAAATGAATTTTTTTTAAGATAGAAATGATAGAAAGTGTATACGTTAATACTATTATATTGACAATGTAACAATTGTGTGTCAAATACAAGAAGTTATTGCAACTGTGTCGACATATTTAATTATGTGTCAAGTGTGTCATTAATACCCTAATTAAATATTATTAATACCTCAATTTAATTTCATATATATATAATCCGAATAGATTGAGGAGAGTTTTAAAATTCTATATTTCACTATCATGAACTCTAATTTAATGCATATGTGTTACATGTCCTCTTCTTTAAATAAAAATTCAAAAATTACTAATTCATTCATTTTTTATTTATGTTTGCGTAGTTTTCATCACCGTCAAATGCATTCACACGAATATGTACTCTTTTTTAGTACTACGTATCATATAAAACAAATGATTCATTATTACATGAATATAAATCATCACTTAAAATTTGATGATTAATCCTTATTAGTTGCCACGCTTTTTTATTATCACGAATATGTACATGTTTAACGAGTCACCAACCTTCCTATTGTTTATTTATCTGATGATTCATATTTTAAACAACCTATTTTTAGTATCAAATATGGTTTATTAGTGAATCATTATTATGTCAACCAATAATGATTAAAAAAATACCATTGAATTAGTTCATTATTGATTCACAAATTCGAATTCATAAACCTAAATAAATGATGTATGATTTACATATTCGATTGATTCATAAATCTAAATAAATGATGTATGATTTACATATCGACAATGATTCAATATGAATTTACTAGCTTTTTAAAGATTCATATTTATAAAGCTACAATGTTTTATAATTTAAGAACTCAAAATTGCGCGTAATACATATTACATTTAAAAACATGAATCTTGTGTTTCACAAAGAATTTATTTAATTGTGATAATAGGATATCTCCAATATGTTTCACAAAGAATTGTGATAATAGGATATCTGATATTCATCTTTAATCTTCATAATATGTTTGTAGTTTTATTAGCAATTAGTAATAGTAATATGTAAAAAAAATGATTCACAAAACAAGCAAAACAAGCATACTTGAAAAATAAGATGGGAAAAGAACGTATAGGAAAATTTAATACGCCATCAAATTGAAATTAAAGAAGCTAATTGTGAGAGTTTTAGTCTTCAATCATTTATTTAGGGCCCGTTTGGTTGGGGTGTATGAGTATAGGTCTATGACTTTGAAAGTCATTAATGTTGTTTGGTTGGTTATGAAGCCCCCCATAATGGAATGAGCATACCCAAATGTGAAGGTTTCATCATATATTATATGTTTGGGTGGTTTCTTCATACCCTCCATTATCATTTCACTCTATACCAACACTCATATCCATTTTGATTCATAGCGACAAACCAAACGCACCCTTAGTGATTCAGTTACTATTTTACCCTTTTTCTTTAAATCAATGACTTTTATGATTAATTAAGACTAAATTAATTTCTATGGTTCAAATTGATTCTCATCCTTCTAAATCTCAAAATCTTCTCAATATGACCAAAGCATATATATATATATATATATATATATATATATATATATATATATATATATATATATATATATATATAGGGTCGGTTCTAGAGAAAAGTATAATTAGATAGAAAAGTGAGAAAAAAGTTATAGGGTAGATTATGAAAGCGTTTGAAAGTTACGGGTTAAAAAGAAACAAACCACAAAAAAGAAGGAGCAGTCTTTTTTTAATCCAGAATTCCAGATACAAACATATACACAAACACCGATTCAAACACAAACACTGACCTCACCATCACCACCTCCATCGCCGCCGTCACCGTCACACCACCACATACTCCGATACATCACCAATCGATTCTCATCATCTCCATCGCCACCATCATCATTCCCGTCACCACTCCACCGTCATCATCTCCACTGTCGTCAGTTCTGTCATCATCTCCACCACTCCATCTTTGTCGTCGTACATCCGTCGAACACCGGAAGAAATATGAAATCTAGCCAGAGATATCCAAAAACTGTAAGTTTTTAATTACATACTTTAATTTTTTATGTTATTTTAGTTCATCATTGTGAAAATTATAAAATAATTAGTGTTATTGGGGAATGAAATTACATTTAATGAATTTGTATGTTTAAAATTACATTTAGTGCATCTAAGTAAATAATATGTTATACCACTTGTTTGTATGAATAAGTGCATTAGTATAAACATTATGTAAACAAGTGTAGATGATTAGATTATAAGGAATTTAATTTAGTGCATATTTTTGTTAGATTAGAGCATCGCGGGATAGATTAATGCATCCATTGTGTATTGTTAGAGCATCGCGAGATAGATTAATGCATCTATTGTGTATTATTAGACATTGCGTGACTTGTTTCGTCATTTTTGTTTGATTAATGCATCAAAAAATAATGTTATGGAATCTGTTAGAATCATTAGAGCATCACTTTACAAAATTAAGGTATTGGAAGTGTATGGTTAGTTCATCAAGTGACAAAAGGGCATAAAATGTGTGTGATTAGAGCATGAAATGAAAAAGTAAGGGCATTGAAAGTTTGTGATTAGGGCATCTCATGAAACGTTAGTGCATCAAGTGTGTAAGATTAAAGCATTGTATGATACATTATGGTATCCATTGAGTATCATTAGAGCATTTGTTTGATTAATTAGTGCATCAAGTTTTCATGAATTACATATGCTTGTATGATTATTGCATCAGGAATAGTTGTTACAACATCCGTTAATATGATTAATGCATATGTATTAAAACAATAAGGCATATGTATTGAATATGGTATTGAAATAATAAGGCATCTGTATGAAATAATAAAGTACATTTGTTTGACGTACTTTAATGCATCTATATGGAATATTGATTGAAATAATAAGGCATTTGTATGGAATAATTTAGTGCATCCGTTTAACGTACTTTAGTGCATCCTTAAATGTTCTTTGGAACTTTGTTATTTGTTCTCCAAAAGGGTTCTGGCCATCTCCTCAAGTTTTCTTTGGCTGTATTTTAACCCTTTAGCGTAGACAAATGAAAATGCATTTTCACATAATCTAATTGTAAGATTGACTAATGTTTATGAACTTTTTTAAGGCTGAAACTGAATCCAATGAAGTATATCAACAAATAACTTTGTTTCCTGACAGAGATGTGAGCATATATGATCACTCGTATGAACAATAATTTTTCTTTGTTAGAGTGCACACTCCCCATAATTTGGTCTCTTATGCTTATGTTTTTTGATTAATCAGCAAAATGAGGTAACAAATCCAGATCCTCCACTTCCTGAACCTCCGAGTTGAACTGTCCACTCGTTCTGCAAGACACTTACTGCATCTGACACAAGCACAATGGTGGATTTTATGTTCTTCATAGGCATGCAAACGACTGTTTGCCTCCACTAGTAAGTTTTAGCTATCTCACTGCCTTTTTTTATGTTGTTTATATGCTTCTCTGCCCTTTGGTCTTTCTTAGCAGAATGATACTAACTATGATTTTTGTGGCTAGGACATGTCCCAGCAGCCGCCCTGGCAAGAACTGATTGCTAGTGATCTTCATGGCAATGAATGGCATTTTCGGCATATATTTTGAGGTTATACTTTTCTGACTTGATCTGATTAATACATCGTATATATGCATTGGCCTAAAACTATATACACTCTCTGTACGCGAGACACTCGAGTTCCATTTTAAAGTTAAAACCAGCGGTCAGATGCCCTAATGGTCGTTGTGTCATCATATGCATCAATAGCAAAATACTTGTGCATCGTGAGATAGATTAACTCCTCTGTTTGTTTGATTAAGGCATCAACAATTAATTTTGTGGTATGGTTAGTGTATCAATGAACACATTAGGGCATTATGTTACAAAATTAAGGCATTGAGAGCGTATGTTTAGTGCATCGAGTGACAAATTTAGGGCATCAATTAACACATTAGGGCATCTATGAGTATGATTAGTGCATCGAATAGGCAGATATTAGTGCATCCACTTGCGTATTTAGATCATCTGTTTGGACATATTACCGTAGAGATCTTTATGTATGCAAGTAATTATTTTTCTTTTGTAACCATGGTGTTCCACTGTTGGCTGACTAAATGAATTGGTCTAAGGTTTAGCATTAGTGATAACTTGTTTATCTGAATTTGCTCAAGCTTTGCATACCTGCCATTAGCGCAATAGACTTACTGTAGGGGCCCTGTTAAACCAATAATACTAGTGAACACTACATTTTCAATCTGTATATAAGATATGGAATACGTATCTGAACTTTATGTTTAAAACCTTCAAAGTAGTATTTCGAGAAGAAGAATGAACGCTAGATACTTAGAGGGAAGTTGAAAATTAGTTTGTTGGTTGCTAGTTATTTAGACGTTAGTGATAGGACCGACACAAATGCAAAACGATAATACCCTTTACTATATTATCCAGGCCTAACATTTAGTTCTTTAGTATTGACGTGCGGGATGAAGAGGCACCAAGAGAGTCAAGAAATACAAAACAAGACCGTTATGCAGAAATACGCAAGAGAAAGGTTGAAGAACACGAAGCAAAAGAGCATATGCTGGTTGGTCTATATTATCTACTCTTATATATGTTCTCAGTTCTCACGATTGCTTAATTGTTTACGCAATACCTTATATAAATAAAATTTGAGCTGGTTATGTAGGAAGAAGAAGCAGATCTCGAAAGGCCAAGGAGGAGGAAGCGGGGCATTAGAGTTTGACAGTGGAAAGGAGAACTTTCAGAATCTTTGAAGGTACTCTGTAAAATGAAGTTCAGAAGGAACCCGAGGGTTTGCTTTATGATTTTGTGGAATACATCAAGGTATATCTTTGGTCCTTTATTCGTTGCAAGTATTTGGTCTTGGATGTGGTTACCTAACGATGAGACTAAAGGAGTCATTAATTATATGAATGCAGTTTCTCTCCATACGGAATATGAGTTAGTGTGTTTAAATATAGTCTTAGAATCTAAATTAAGGGCCTTTTTGTTTTCTATCATCATTGAGTGTCTTCTGGATAGACAGGTAACTGATGTATGTCTAGAGTAAGAATAATTGAAAATTGTTGTTTGTTCTGTCTGCTGAATGAGTAGTCAGTATGTCTGGAAGTTCTTTGTTTTTCAAAATTTTTCCTAGGTTAGATTTTAAATTGTTTTAGAATAATGTATCGTTTCATTATTACCCAAGTATACTCCAAGTGCTACCGGACACAGATGCTTCGCCTTGATGCAGAAACGTATAATGAGGCAAAGGTTTAGTACTTTAGTTTGCATTTTTGGTATTTCGTTGACTGTTGATTTGTTCATTTTGGTTAATGTTAGTTATCTAATATGTAGGTGCCGCAAGCTACTAGTAAGAAAACGGCTTTCGAGATACCTACTCCTGAGTATCTGATTGTGGAACGTATGAACGAGATTATTATGCCACTTTTAATCAATCGACGTCTTATATACGCGCAAGGGGAGATATGCTAATAATTGGGACTATTGATTTAGAACGTCGTTAATTGATATATGATATAAGCTTTATGTATTATGCTGAGATATTTATGTATTATGCTGAGTCGAGAAAAGGTAGATATTAGGGCATCTATGAGTATGATTAGTGCATCAAATAGGTAGATATTAGTGCATCTATTTGCATATTTAGAGCATCTGTTTGGACATATTAGCGTAGAGATCTTTATGTATGCAAGTAATTATTTGGGGAAGTTGGTGTAGCCCTCACAGGATAACGACAATTTTGGGAAGTACCTAGGTTGATTAATAGCTTGGCACCACACTACTCCTTAGATATAGTATATTATAAGCATAGCTTCTGAACTGATTAGAATAACTAATTCCACACAAGTTTGAGTAGTATTTTAACGTGGTTATAGGCACATTACCTGATATCATAATTCATATTTTGCCAAATCATTTGGTCATTACCATGGTTAGTTTCGTATTCTGTCTTCAATGTAATATTTTATTCAGAAATTATTTGTAGGTTTGTTGGATCTTAAGAGTTGTTAGGGTATTAGAGAATATGAACGATATATATTTCAGCGTTACCTTTGCTTTTCTCAATGTTTGTAGTTCTTGATTTGTTTTTGACAACTATGCTGAGCTGAATCACACTTTTATGTGCAGCCTCTCTATTTTACATTCTTATGGTTAATTAGTCCTTTTTTTATTCATGCAACTCATAACCAGTTACTGATATATATTCATGCATCTGTTTAGTCTCGATGAAATTCCCCTTCCTCGTAAGTATTTTAGTGCATATGTTTATATGTTTAGTTTTTAATGTCATTTATTAGTTTGTTAATGTCATTTTATATTGTTATTGTTTCAACTAAGCTGATACTTTCTACTTGCAAAATATGATACTTTCTGCTATATCTTGATAATTATAACCATTTTTGTTCTTGCAGTATATACAACCTCATGAATATACAAAGCTTTCTCAAGTCGAACATTTGGTTGATGATGAAGCTGTTGCTATTCCACTGTCGATTGTGAAGACTTTGCTTGGGCTTTATCTACTGTTAATGGGTATGAAGTATATATTTATTCTCATTATCTTCACATGTTTGCTTACATAATCTTTCACATAATGTACTTGCTTCTTTCTTAAAGCTATGAAGGTACAGGGCGGTCTTTATCTTTAAAGCTACAACAACAATTATTTAAAATGTCTTAAAATGTCTGACGATGCCTTAAAATGTTTGCTTTTGTTTATCTTTAAAGCTACATGCACATATGTTGTTTAATATTTTTTTAATGCAAGTCGCCTTTTCATAGAAGATAGCTTCAGTTGAATTATGGTTAATTGATATGTAACCAAATAATGGACCGACTTGTAGCGCAATATAGTTCTCTTCTAGCGTCTTTAGTTGTTGATTCAGTATTGGCTGTGGTCACTGACTTGTCTTTGCACTATCTTGCTAAGGTAAAGGATTTGGTTATTAAGGTTGTTGAGCGTGGTGATATCGAGTTTATTAGCAAGACTATTGAATTGCTTGCCTATTGCGAACAATAAGCATTTCTGCAGTGAAAAACTTGAGTTTGCGGATATGGTATAAGAGGTATCATGTGGAGATGGGAAGATCGTGAAGATTACTGGGATTAAGGATATGATGGGTAGAACAACAAATGTGCTTGTTCGTGGGTCAAATTGATGAGGCAAAAAGGAGTTTGCTTGATGATTTATGTGTGGTGAGGTGTCTAGTGAACAAAAAGTTTTTTATTGCAGGTGGTGGTGTGCACCTGATGTGTTTTATGATGATCATGTAAACGGTTTTGTAGTTTTGGCTTGATATTTTTATCACTTTATATAACTTTGATGGTCAATAGTGATGATTGATATCTATCAGCTCTTCGAGGCTCTTATGATGTGTACGTTGAATTTCTGTGTTGTAAAAATTAGTCATCGTATAATAAGTTTATCATTTTCTGGACTTTTATTTAGCTATTTTTTTATAGTTCATTTTAAATTTGTAATTACAATTAAAACTTAATACAGACATGTAGAATATAGACATGTTAAACTTTTATATAAACAAACAGATCCAAAAAGAAGAAGAAGATGACGAATTTACAAAATTTACCCTTAAAAATAAAGAAAGTAACAAATAGGTCCCTTGAGTTAAGAGGAAAAAAAGGAAGGGGAAGGGAGGAGATCCAATGGTGGAGATTGCTTCTCTCGCTTTTCTATTGAGATGGACTTTTTAAATGATCTAATCCCTATATATATATATAATATGTATATGTGTGTGTGAGAGAGAAAAACATATGGTCTATCATTCTACGTATATCTTTATGTTTTAAGTTTTAAGTTTATGTTTGTTTCAAGTTGTTATATAGTGTTAGTGAGTCGAGTCTTGGCTTAGCAACGCTGTATTTTACATACTTGTAACCTAAGATTTTTTACTTGCCACCACTAAATATCCCCATATCCAACAAAACCCTTTATTTCCCTACCAAGCCTAACATTATAACCCTTTGTAAAGACCTCTTAGATAGTTATTTCTAGGTGCTTACATGACGGTAGAGGTTTGATCTATTCTCGCCTATGGTAATCTATGTACTATGATGAGTAGTGAGTGCTTATCTTCCCTTTTCTTACATGTTATATTTCATATAAATCCGAGAGATGAGAGAATCCAAACACCAATTGTGAGGTGCTAGTGTATAATTTCCGTTCTTGTTTTGATTATTGTGGCGCTTGTATTTGTTGTAAGATAGTAATGGTAGAAAGTGTGTCAATATTATTATATTGACAATGTGACAATTGTGTGTCAAATACAAAAAATGCATGTCAACATATTTAATTATGTGTCAAGTCTCTCATTAATACCACAATTTAATATTATTATTACTTCAATTTAATTTCATAATCTGATGGCTAAAAACCCTTGCCATCCTTTGTGTGTGTGTGGTCTTAAAAACTTGTTGATTTTAGTTTCACTTTGATTTGGTGATAGATTTTTTGGCAAGGTTAACTTTTTATATTATAATTGTGTCTCGAGGAGCTCAAATAGAAATATTGATGATTTGGTGATGATTTTTTTTGCAAGGTTAACTTGTAAATTGGCACGAAATATTGATGACCCTTTCTCTATCGACTGCAACTTTTACAAATTCTCCGTTTTGAGTTGACACGTTAACTAATCGAATATGGAAAGGTAATAAATGGAGTCACTGACCTATAAGTTCTTAGATCCTTCCAAGTCGTCTTCTCACCATCCAGCTTGTAAGTGTTACGAAACATGCACACCGCAGAAGCTATTAGGAGCAAAAGGGTGAGGACCCTGAGCACCAACATCGAGTATGATAAGGCTTTGACACCCATGGCTAGCTACGGACTTTGTAAACCACACGTAATTATACCTCGTCGATGTTATTGCTCAATGTTTTATAAGCGTTTTATATAGCCATTCAGTACAAACTAAAACACACATAGTTTGGTTGATGCTTACAAGGTGTCTTTTTGGTCTAGTGCACCTGTTAGGAATTCAATTGCCACGTTACATATGATATGATTCCCATACTTGTTCATTTTTAATGTCAAGAACTTCGAATCTGCCGGCCTTTTAAAAAGAGGATATTGTTGCTAGGTACGCATTTTGGTCGGAAGCAGGCGTAAAGTTTGTTTGGACATTTTGCATGATATATTCGTAATTTATTTTGTTGAAACATGCCCAATACCATATTATATATAGTAGGAACGTGAAATTAGGTTCTCACGCGTTGCAACGAAGCCAGTTTAAATTAGATATTTGTTCTAAATCACTTTTGGTTTGTTTGATGACATATTAAAATAAGTTAATTAGCGAATGAACTAGACATATAACACATTGTTGAATGATGTTAACCCCGTGGATTACACTTTATTATTCATGGCATTATATAAAGTACAAAAGGTAGCATAGAAAACCCTAGATACATTTTATAGACCTAAGCCCTGTTGGCTTGGGCCAACAAACATATAATCTATCATCTAATACTCTTCGGCAGTTCGAGCGGTGAAATCACGAAAGCTCTGACTGGAGTAGAAAAATGAAAACATAAATTATTAGTTGTTGATGAAGACATCTTATAGCAAGCGGAGAGAAATCTTCACAATACAATATTTGTAACGCTATTGAAACTTGATTTATTTGTTGTTATCTTGAAGAAGTGATTGCAGTAATTGCTTGAGAAAGATTTAAGTGATAGCTATTGAAAAAGTAACAAAGAAAGGAAACGTAACGAGAAAAAGAAAAACTGCAATAGTGACCATCAAAAAAAGGAAAAAAAATTAAAGATCGAGGGAATGCAAAACAAGAAAGAAATGATTTATTAAGAAAAGTAAGTAAACAAAAGAAAACTTTAATAGGAAAAAGATAATATTCGTAAAAACAATTAAAGAAAAGGTTTTTTACTTTGATTTTTTTTTCTTTAACCAGACAACACGGTTACCCCTGCTGTCAACCATGAGAATACCTTGATATGTAAGAACAATCGAATTAAGTGGTGAAACAAAGATAAAGAAAAATTAGCCAGGACGGCCTTGGAGAAATAAAAAGAAAAAGATTTTGACGGTTTTGGAGAAATAAAGAGAAAAAGATTTTGACGAGGTGGTATAAAAGTGGCGGCTTGATTACCGAGTAGGTCTAAAGATCATACCTGCCCAAGATACCATGGTGAATGATGTTAACCCATGGATTACACTTTATTATTCATGGCATTATATAGAGTACAAAATGTAGCATAGAAAACCCTAGATACATTTTATAGACCCAAGCCCGGTGGGCTTGGGCCAACTAACATATAAGCTATCATCTAATACACATATGATCACACTTATGTATATTTAACCAATAAAAAAAGAATGACTCAATTGATACCAATATATAACATACACTTATGGATAGAATGAAGTGCATCGCTGAATACTACGTTAAGTGAGTCATGATTTAGCTAAGTCTATCATCCAGTTGACTAAATCACTGGGACCAAAACTCTTTTAGGTTTATAAACAGTAAGACAATAATATCGAGAGGGTTGAGAAGTGAGGCTCATGGGTTCTTCTGGGAAGAATCGCCAGAAAGATTTTATTTAGTGATTGCTTACTCCCAAACACTTTCTGGTACAAGCTAAATCAATCACCGAAAATCGGAAGTAATGTCGTAGACATGTGAAAATCATATTAGACATTACTATGAGATTCTACTTAGCATATTTTGAATCCATGAATGAAATACATTTCATTCTAAAAGGTGTCCTTATTTGGTTATCATGGTGGGATACCGAAATAACGAAAGCAGCTGTTGTGAAATAAGAGACATTCAGCGAACTGTTGAATTTCACATGCATCAAAGTTACTGGCATTCTCTGATCATGACGGGCTATCCCAATGACCTTAGGACATAGGACACTGGACTTTGTTTCTCTTAGGTTATAGTTACTGTGTGAAAACGTAATGTTGTGTACTAATGTTATATTTATTAGGAGGTAAGGAAAGATGGCTTAGTGACCGAGATGGTAATTTGCAGCTCCAAGTTGAAATAGACTGAGAGAAGGATATTTTTCATGGCTCCTTGTGTAAAAAATATTTTTTAAAACATGGCCATACGACAAAGTGTCTGGGACAATGTGGGAGAACATATCATAATCACGATAACAAGAAAGGACGAACATATTACATGAATATACATCCATGTTTGGTACTTTCCAAAATATCGATAAAGTGTGAAAGGATATAGTCATATACCCTAACTTAGCTTGGTGGAGCTTTAGTTTGAAAATCACTACTTGGGCATTGAATCGGTTTATGTGAATGAGGTACTTCATTGCCATGCTTAAGACCGCTGAGTACAGTGAAAACAATTCCTATGTTGTTGTGTGGGAGTCTAAAAAGATTATGTTCAAAAAACACAACGACTTTCCCACTTATATTAGCAGACATGTCGAATGGTCGCACCGGTGCGCACTAATAGAGCAAGCGAGCGAAAATGAGAAACGAGTTACAAAAACAAATGAGAGTAACAACAAAATGAATATACTATGGTATTTTCATTTAGAGGCTAAACGGTAATTACCCAAAGTATAATATTTATCCTGAATAAATATTTGGTAGAAAATGACAAAACCACAAATACCTTAAGGTTAAATTAGGGGTGTTTGACTTGTAGTCAAACTTGAATACTTGTTATACAAGTATTCTAGAATGATCCCTCGGAGCCTGCAAATACAAAGGCTTCCTAATGCATTCTTATAACATTCCTCTAAACCTTAAAAATCCTCCCCCTCTCATTTCTTTTGTTCGACTGTCGACCAAGAACCAAAGGGATTAAACCCTTTGGTCGACATCCCAAAGTAGACATACATAGTCGACTCACCCAAATCGACTTCCTTAGTCGATATAGGGGTTACCCGGTTTCGTGCTCGCATAACTTACATAGATTCGTAGCCCTAGTTACCTATGCAGTATCGGTGGATACCTGATACTATCCAACTAGTGATATTCCAAGAAACTGTATAAAAAGTTCATGAAGAATCAATTTGAAGAAGGAGGTGTTTCGTGCAGTTGAAGAAAGGTCAAGAAGCTTAGGCGTAGCAGGAATAACAAATAATTAATCCTAAACACCCTTCTTGTGTATTAGATTAGATTAGATTATATCACTGATTAGAAGATCTGACTATTAGGGTAATAGTCTGTATGGCTTTGTGTGTTTATTCTGATATGCAAGTTTTGTAGTTGTGCAAGTGACCACCAAATCGCTACAGTTATAAGTAGCAATATGAAAATTCATCTTGAAAGCCAAGTTTCACAATCGGGAAATTGAAAAAGCTATCAAAATTTTGGGTGGGCATAAAGCCCGGGTGAATATGGATTTCCTGGTCGTTTCTTTCAAAAATATTGGCAGATTGTTGAGGAGTCGGTTAGTAGAGCTGTTATGCAATTCTTTAACAATGGCACTATGCTCCCTTCTTTGAATAAAACACTTGTAATGTTGATCCCGAAAGTCTCTGCTGAAGACAATTTCTTCCAATAAGTTTGTGTAAGTTTGTCTACCTTGTTATATCAAAAGTTATGGTAAATCAGTTGAAACCGTTTATGCATCATATTATCTCTCCACAACAATCCGCGTGTATTCCAGGTGGACTTATTCAAGATTGCATGATCGTAGCAAATGAAATGTTTCATTATATTCGGAATAAAAAAAAGTAAGATCAGAAGATTATGGCTCAGAAGCTTGACCTTAATAAGGATTTTGATAGATTTGAGTAGCACTTTCTAATAGCAACATGTTTAAAATTGGGTTTTGGTGAAACTAGGTGTAAGTGGATTTTTACGTGTATAACGTCATGTGAAATGGAGCTTATGATTATTGGAGAATCCATTGGATCGATTAAGCCTTCGAAAGGCATCCGTCAAGGATATCTCATGTCTCCATACTTGTTTATTATTGTAGCATGCTCTTTCTCGAATGATAAATTATGCCATGCAACGCTCGATTTTAACTGGAATAAATGTCTCGTAATTGTTCGGTAATTGATCAATTAGTAATATCTAAAATAGACGAATATATGTGCATAGCAACAAGATTTTATAGCGTCAAGCTCAGATAGTTCTTGTGATTATTCATTTCCATCAATTATGAACTAAAAATTGTAATATGGTGTCTTATATAATAGAGTTTGTGGTAGATTTTAAGAAATTATTAGTATTAAGACCAAAAAAAATGCTAACAATGACCCTTATGGTTGTTGTTGACAATCGATTTCTAAATTTAAGCATAGAATATTTACTATGCTCAAACAAAATCATGAATAACCAACAACAATTTCCTTGATTTTCTCATACACAAATGCCTAAGGCAATTTTTTCATTGGTCATCAAAGCGAAAAGTGATGAATTGGTTGGCATCTTGGTCATAATATTAACAATTTTTTTTTTTTTTTTTGAAAATTTAGTTGTTAACAACAATCCTGATATCTCTTAAGTCAAAAAAAAATCATGCATTCTTTTGAAATTTTGGGTGGGAATTGTTAGAGAATTATCTCATTAAGTCAACATCGTTTAAATTTTTATGTGAGAATTTAAGTTTGAAAGGGGTATTTTGGGATTAAACAAACATTCATGCATTATATGCAACGTACTACACGTATACTTGCGCAAAGCAGCGGTATATAATAGTAAGTAGTTATACTTGCGAAATCGTAATTGTGTTTGACTTTTGATGCAAATTATGTGTTTTCTGAAATACAAAAAATATATATTTTATAAAAGTTTTCAAGTTTAAAATTGATCAATCTTAAAGTGTATTACGGGATACTAAGATGTAGTTTAGGCAAACAGATTTTAAAGCAATATAAATGGAGATTAAATGTGAATTATGTTTAAATCATGTGCCACGGTTGCAATTAATTAGTTAGTGTACACATAAATTAACCATTTAGTTCGCTATCATGTTATATTAAATGATCCACAATAGATTCTGAAAAATCTTTCTTGTTATAAATATATGGGCAAGATTTAAGATGCTTAAAAAAGGAAAGTTTGAGTTTATTAAATTATAAATCATATTTAATTATGATAATTTGTAAGTTTAATTAATGTGTATTAAATATAATTTGCAATATAAATAGAATGTTAGTGCTTAATAAATGTACCTTAATCAACGCCCTCAGGGTACTGGTAAAACGATCCCTGACCATTTTTGGATTAAGAAATAATTAAGAATTGACTAGAAGTGCATTGTTTTCCTTTTCAAATATATAAAATGTGTTTGCGGTTATGGATTATGTTGCAATAGAATAAGCATGCAAATTATAAAATATAAAGTAGCTCGGTGATTGGTTTTGAGCATTGAGAATATTATTACTTTTGCTACTTCATATATGTTTAATCGTTTGCTACGGACTTACGTTCCTTTATAATCTTTCAGAATACAATTAATCTTGGATTTACTTCCTCCTGCAGTCCAGCGTCTGAAGATTGCAACATGTTTGATTGGACACTAAAAGTCTAAAACGAAAAAAAAAAATTAGTGCTACATTTTAGTGCTAAAACGAAAAAAAGATAATGTAAACCACATTTGAAACATGTAATTGATGAGACTAAACATGTAATTGAAGCATGTAAAACACATTTTAAAAGCAGCTTTTTAGAAAGTAGAACTGAGATAAGCCTAAGATCATATATCCTGACCAAATGAATAATTAATTGATTTTTGTTAAGAGCATGATTGTAAGTTAAATTCATACAGATGAGTCTTTTTTCCTATGTTGAGGGTTGTTCAAAGCCTGATACAAATGTAGTTACAGTCTTATGCTTGCAAGAAATATGGTATCTGGTTGGGTGTAGGCCGGTCACATTAATTTGCTGAATAAAATTTGTATGTTCATCTGCTTGATTCTTTTTGTAGCAACCCGTAATTTTTCATAAGGTAAAATGACTATTTTACCCTTTGACTTTTTAAAGTTGACTTTTGACTATTTGACTTTTATCGTAACGTAAAAGCAAATACGATAACCGGTATTAACTGGTAATTTTTCTTGTGACCTACACAAGACTACGATAAGTCTATATATTCAAAATACTTTATTTTCACCAATAATCATAAAAATTATGAACTATTACTACTTTATCATTTTAAGTATATATTTTACTCTTTACGTAATACGCGTGCCCAAACCTACGTTATTAGGTTTTAACAACATAGACGCACCCTATGAGACTTATCACACATTTAATATACCTAGTTAGAGTATATTGATAAGTTTAGAAATTTTTATAAGTATTCCTTTTTACGGTACCCGATTTTAAGTTTCGTGTCTTAAGGGCTTAACATTAGTAATTACCGGGACCAAACTACACCTCATAAACCTAAAACTAGGTAAAATAACACACACTACCACCTCATATGAGAGGTGGCATGCAAACACAAGCCACAACCACTTGGCCATCTCTTATTACACCAACTCTTCCACAAAGCCACCCTTGTCCCCCACTTAAGATAACTTCACCTCATTCTCATCTTTTACATGCAAAAAGTGACCAAAACCCTCTCCCTCACCTCTCCAATTTCGTTCACCTTCACCACCAAATCACCATCCATAACTTTGATTCATACCATAAGTTACATTAGAAAGATGAAGGCCTAAGTGAGCTCTACATAGTCCAAGTGTTGTTTTAGTGATTCCATGGTTAAATTTGGAAATATACAAGGGTATAGGGGCTGAAGTAAGGTGGTCTTTGGGGTGATTATCAAGGTGTTATAAAGATGGATAAAGATTAAAGAGAAGGGTGAAAGATTGGAAGGGTTTAGGTATTGATTTGTAGTTGTGATACTTGTGTTATTCCAATCCTTGTAAGCTATTATTTATCTTCATATTCATTCAATATGATTGTAATAATCTCTATAATTATTTGATGTAATTTGATATAAGTAGTATATGTAATATGTCTTGATTGATGTTGTACATGAGGTTATGAGGTTGTGACCATAAAAACAAGCTAAAACAAGTCCTAGGTAAATTCTATGAACATGAATTCTGAAACAGTCCCAAAGTTTGATTAAAATGATCATCTCAGTAAACCTTGAGGTTAATTCAGTAAGATAGGCTTTTAGAATTATGTCTTACGGTCGTTTCGCCGGGTGGCGCACCTCATAACTCTTCCCGATAAGTAAATGAGAGCCAAAATGGCAAAACATGTCAAAATCTGCACACCATATTTCATTTGGAAAATGCCCATGGTTATGACCATTTCTGGAAGTCGACTCAGTTTATGAAATGTAGCCAAGACCTAAACTTGAAGTTTGGCGAAAGCCGCGTGTCAAAAAAAGTTGTAGAAATCAACTTATGGTCGTTTTAGCAGGACTGAATGTGCAACCAAACTTTCTGCAATAAAATATAAGTATATACTTGTAATTAGACCATTGATATAGGTAAACTTTGGACCTTAGACTTGATTAAGCTTAAGAAGCTGTTAGAGAATATAAAAATATGAACTTAGGCTTTAAAATCACTTAAAAAGGACTTGTGGTTAAAAAGTTATGCCTAGTTAAGTTTTACTAGATGAAAATATAGTGTTGGAACAAAAGCTTGCGGATACGATTTTAAATCACGATTTTGACCATTTTCTGCTCCGAATCAGCAAAATTGTAAAACACGAAAGTTGCTCAGAATGACTTTTTCTACAAAAACTCAGGGGCACATAAGCAGAAAATGAACGACAAAACCTAAAAACAGCAAAAACTAAGCTGACTTGTTGTTGACTAGAATACAACCTTAGTGAGAACTTTAAGTGATATATTGATCATTTGAGGCTAATATAAAGCCAAGATTGAGTCAAGATTGTTGTCTTGAGGTTGTCTAACTTAGACACATCCTTAATATGGTCTTGATTATTATTGTTTAACCATAACTTAGCCGCACGGCTAGTATAAGTCTAATGACCGAAACTTGTTTATTTAAAACTTGTTCACTAGACTTTGAAAAACAAGGTAAATGACCATATGACATGTTAAACTACTTCACAACCACTTGATTTTGATAGCCAAACAACATTTAAGGAATACTTTAACCTAAGGATTCATGTACAACATCATAAGCCAACAAACTACATATACTTGTACACTTATATCGTACACTATACAAAAACACGAATAATATGCTTTCTTAGGTAATCATTAAAGATCGTGGTCTTGCCATACTCTATTGTTGACGTACATTATATCGCTACACTCCGATGCTAATCACTACTGTGAGTTCATAGCCCCACTTTTTATTACTTAATTGTTTTACAAACCCTTGGGGGAGATACATGCTTTATTTTAAACCGAACACATTGCTTTCAAACTATATGCTTATCTGATTGTTTTATTGTCACTAAGTTACCGCATTTGCCAAACATAAGTCCCTAATCATGAACCATTAATCACTAGAGAGAGTGGGCGCGAATATTGTGAATAGATCTATTGGGATTGACGAATCCCGTTTGTGTTGACCGGGTAGGCAAACAAACGCACTATATTTGAGTAACATTAGGTCCAAACGACAATTTTACATATTAAGGCTGGTACCAACAGTTTCACCAATTAATTTTGGAACACGTTAACGCCTTGGTTGCATGAGCTTAGTGAAATAATAACTGTTTTGTTTTCAACATTATGGGTGTATAACAACGTAACCCACACAAACATTATGTGTTCAATTTTTTAACAATAAACCTATGAATTCACTCAACCTTTGTGTTAACGGTTTTAAGCATGTATTTCAGGTCCATATTGTACGAGGCTAGCACGGAGAAGCACGGATACTCAAGAAGGCTATAAATTTTATTATCATTCGAAAACCCATTTACTGTATTTTGTAAACTTGGAACCATTTGGGACCTCATCTTTGTAAACTCTGATATTTATATAAATCGAATGATAAATCTTTTAAAATGACTCCATTAGAGTTCGTTTCCTATTGTTATAACTGTCGTGCCATGAAGTAACATCCAATTTGAATTCCGCTGCGTATCACGAAGTTAGGGGTGTTACACTTTTACTCTTTATCTTCTTGTGTTTTGACTAACATAAGCAGAATACAGTTTTTCAATGTACGTTTTTCTATGACACTTGAGCCCTTTATTCTTGTTTCACTAGATGGATTAATATTATGGCTAATTGTCTAAAAATGTATCATACTTGTCACCGTTTGTAGTTGTGTTACAATTGTTCAAATTCGATTATTTCATGCACATCTTTTCAAATTTTGATTATTATGTATCCATTTTCAAAAATACTTGATTTGATACCCAAAATATGTGATTCGATTCCTAAAATATCGTCAATCAATACACATATTAATCAAATTTTGAAAAATTGTGCACGAAAAAATCGGATTTGAACAGTGATACACACAATTACAAAAAGTGGCAATATAATAAATTTTAAACCCTTAATATTAATCATGTTGACATTTGGACTTCTCTGTGATGTGTGAGGAAGCCCACATGTTTATTATTTGGATTTTGATAAAATAATTGGGCATTTTTAAAAGAAGTCCACAAATTGGGCATTATATATAGCCCTTCAAATGGGTTGAACTTGGGCATATAGCATACTATACATAAACCTTAATGTCAATGCAAACATCCCAATCTCTTACACCAAGATATCTGATAGAAAATGAACTAACTCAAGAATGCATAGACTTGATTTCCTCCCTTCCGGCAGAGAAGGGTTGGGTTGCTACGAAACTATACAAATATCAAGGTTTTTGGCATATTTCTAGGCAATTGCAAGGAGTATTGTCATGTCAAAAACACTTTCAAGCTCATGACACCGATATCCTTCTCGTTACCACTCCAAAATCAGGCACCACTTGGTTAAAATCCCTCTTGTTCGCTCTAGTGAACCATAGTCATTTCACGCAAACCCTAGAACAACACCCGTTACTATCAAATAATCCCCACATGCTCGTGCCTTTTTTGGAGCTTAAGCTCTACGTTGAGGATGAGAACCCGGATCTATCATGCTTCACATCTCCAAGACTCTTTTCCACTCATTTACCCTATATATCCTTACCAAAATCCATCCCGGATTCAAATTGCAAGACTGTTTACCTTTGTAGAAACCCTAAAGATACTTTCATTTCTCTTTGGGCTTTCACAAACAAGTTAAGGCTCGACAAAATGGGGACCAATTCAATTCAAGATGTTTTTGAGAAGTTTTGTAGAGGTGTGAGCTTGTATGGACCCTTTTGGGATCATGTTCTAGGTTATTGGGAGGAAAGTGTCAAGAATCCGTAAAAGTATTCTTTATAAAATATGAGGAGATGAAGGAGCAACGAGCTTCATTTGAGGAAATTAGCGAGACTTTTAGGGTGCTCATTTTCATCAAGGAAGTGAAAGAAAACAAGGTTGAAAGTATCGTGGAAATGTGTAGCTTTGATAATTTAAGCAATCGAAGGTGAACAAGGAAGGAAAGCTTCCATATGGCGAGGATAATAGTGCGTTCTTTCGAAATGGTAAAGTTGGCGACTGGAAAGACTATCTTACTCCGGAAATGGCTGACCGCCTTGACAAGATTAGTGAAGAAAAGTTGAATGGTTCTGGATTAATATTTTAATGTTCTACTTGTGTGTTCTTTTGTTCTCAACTGTGTGTGTGAGTGTATATATGTATGATCAAGTGCTAGTTTTTTCATATTGTATCCATCCAAATAAGATAACTTGATGATTGCTAAATTGCTGTAAAATCTCTTTACTAATGGTATATATCTATATCATGTATAAGTTGAAGGACAGTTCGTCATGGTCCTAATAATATTTTGTTACTAAATTGCATGTTTGGTGGTCGTTAGTCATAGATCATATAATCTCGATCTGTATATTGTATCAATTACAGTTCAATATATTTATCCATCTATTATATCTAAAAATTGAGTATCTTGTCCTAAATTTGAATATTAATGATTTAAGTCTATTAAAATAGTTCTATTATATCTAAAAGTTGAGTTCCTTGCTATAAAGTTGTGTATTAATAATTTAAGTCTCTAATTAAAATAGTTGTAGTTAGTTATCATATCTAAAAAGTTGAGTTCCTTGTCATAAATTTGAGTATTAATGATTTAAGACTCTAATTAAAATACTTTTATTATACTACGTATCTAAAAATTGAGTTCATTGTCATAAATTTATGTATAAATAATTCACTACAAAAAAAGAGACTTTTAATGACACCATTTTTAATGACATACAAAAAAAGTGTAAGTAAAGGTACATATTTACTTAGACTTTCAAAAAAAAATGTAAGCAAAAATTTATTTTTGCTCACTCTTTTTAAAAAGTGTAAGCAAAAATCTAACTTTTACCCACACTTTACATAAAATGTTAGCAAAAGTCTAGGTATGCCTACACTTTCAAAAAAGTGTGAGCAAAAGTCTAATTTGTACACACAATTTAGAAAGAGTGTGAGCAAAAGTATAGTTTTATACACACTTTTTTAAAAATGTAAGTAATAGTCTTACTTTTACCCACACTTTACATAAAATGTTAGCAAAAATTTAAGTATGCCTACACTTTCAAAAAAGTATGAGCAAAAGTCTAATTTGCACACACACTTTACAAAGAGTGTGAGCAAAAGTATAGTTTTACACACTTTTTTAAAAGTGTAAGTAATAGTCTTACTTTTACCCACACATTTTTAAGAATGTGAGTGAAAATACTTTGTTTTAACTACACTTTATTAAAGTGTGAGCAAAAGTGTAATTTTTATCTAAAAAATTGCTAGGTAAATTCTAACTTGTATCTAGAGCTGATCACGGTCCGAAAACCGATTTGGTCCAAAACATGGGACCGAGGATTGAAACGAAATGTTCGGTTCATGTTCGGGTCAGTTTGGTCGGTTCGGTTCGCCGATTCAGTCCGGTCCGGTCCAACAAAGCATAATGGCCGACTTTGAGTAAGATGGAACTGGACCGGATCAAAATATGTTCGGTCCGGTTGATCCGATCCAAACCGATACCTCGGTCCGGTCTAGTTCGCGATCTAATATGCTCAATCTTATCTATACTAGTTAAATTTTTTAAATACAAGACTCGTTTTTACTTTTACAAAATCTAACACAATATTTATATAGAAACTTTACTAAAATTAGGGATATTTTATAAAAACTTTACTAAAGTTTTATAAAAGTAAATGTTATCCAGTGGATAGTATCCATTTATCCATCCCCTTTTCATTCCATAAAAACACTTTCACCAATAAACACTCATAGTTTCACACACACTCACTCAATTCGATTTTACCCAATCGTCACTCTCACACACACTCACTCAATTCCGCAACAAGATCGTCACTCAATCGAAGCTACCTTTAGATTTTTTTATTCGTCACTCAATTCGGTTAGGGGTTCGATTCGGATAGGAGTTAGTGTTTGAGCTACGAATATGCTTCAGGTTATGTAAGCTTTTAATCATGTTTAATGTGTATTGATTGATGTGAATATGCACTAGGTTATGATAGATGCGTTAGGTTATTGAATCGTTGGTACTGTGAATGTTATTGCGTTTATGTTTTTGATTTGATGTGAATGTGTTGACGTTAGAGGCGTTAGGTTATGATGGATATAAATTTTGATTTGATGTGAATGTTAATTTACTTTGTGCGACTGTTTTATTTTTTTTGGAGTTTGTGATGGATATAAATTTTTTGTTCATATACTTTGGAATATTACATTGCGCATAAATTAGATAGAAACGTGTTACTTACTGAGGATTTTAAATAGTAGATATTGGTTTTGGACTCCATACGGATTATAAGTAATTAATTATCTATATGAGATACGGTTATGAAGTGCATAATGCCAATGGGCGTTAGGTTTTAAGTGAGTGAGATCTGGATCGTTGAAGTTAGTTAGCTAGTACGTGAAGTAGAGGTCGTTAAAGCGTATCAGTTATTAAGAAATAAGAGCTAGGTGAAAGAATATGTAAATGCGTGATTGGAGTCACGAGGAATATAGTAAGAGTTACTTCTATGAAAGAAATAAATTAAATGGTGAAAGTCAGGTTTCGTGTATATATATTTTTAGTCGGCCAAAAAGAGACTTTGCAAAATAATGGTTAAAACTTGAAATATATTTATTGCAAGGTGCGTTATGTGCTGCTTTGCAAATGCATATGTGTTTGACTGATGAAGCAACATTTACGCTCCCTGAAAAGGCTCTAGCTAAGAAACTCAGGACGGCAAAAGGCCTTTGGCCTAGTGATTGTTATTTATGTTAATGAGTTTATATATTTATGTTAAAAGGAATAATAAGGGATTTCTTTTTTAAACTAAAAGTTGGTTTAATTAATAGTGAATGTGCCCAGCATGAGCATTAAAAGTACATCATTTACAGTAACATTTTGAAATTTAAAGTGATATATGAAATTGTATGCATGGATCATACACTTTGGCATGCAATCGATTGGTGATGCCCATTTGACCAGTTCCCTTTTTGGCTGAATATTTTATTTGACTTGTTTCAGATAAAGCATGAACACTAATTGGCTTGAAATCTTTCCATCAAGTTGACGGTGATGTCTTGTCAAATGTGGCCCCTGAGTACCAAGAGACTTCACTCCCAACCGCAGGCCATCAATACCCTGTTCACACATCACCTAATTTCAGCTTTGGCTTCATGCCACCAATGATTGGGAACCAGCTTTCATCTTTTGACAGCAACGTGTCTCAGGGACGTGATGGTTTCCACGCCCCAAGTCTTGTAGTAAGTTTTGTTTATAATACATGAAGATAACTTGTCCAATAGCATCTCTATTTTTTTAAGCTCTTCTTTACTTTCAAGTTCCGCAACCATTTGACCCAACATGCTATTATGCCCAGTTCTACCATTCTGGTGCTGATGGTGATGGTCGCATGTCACCCTTCCACTCAACTGGTCCTACCAAGTTCAATGGAAATGTTCCAATGTTATCATCTCAGGAGGTTTGTGTATTTTCCCCTACATCTATTTTGTATGCAGTATATAGTTATATCCTTACTATTAAGCATTTGCTGCAGGTTGGTAACTCCTTAATGTTGTCTGTTGCTGATCCAACACCCGTAGCTTCACAAACTGGTGCGGTTACGCAAGGCTCTTTTTTAGCTGTGACTCAGCAACCATTGCAGGCTATAACCCTGGTTCAGCCACTACAACTGGCAATCCGACCTCCATTGAAGACCTTGGTGGGCCCCAATTCAAGGAAAGTAATGCATACATGACTGGACAGCATGTTAGTTTCATTTTTTCTAGTTCACAGTATTACTAGTTTCTGTTGGGTATGACAATATGTATTAGGAGTGGCAAAATGAGCGGGTGAGGCAGGCCGGGCAATGAGTGAAAACTGGAATGGTTTCTGGTTGAACTAGTCATTTGTTGGCATGAGCCAAAACTCAAAACATGCCTGGTCGTGCCACCACCACTTTTTCTTTATCCGTTTTTATACATAGTTCACGATTTAAGATACATTTAAATTATAAAAAATAGATGAAATAATAAAATGTTTTTAATCTCAATCATTGATTTCTTTTTAAATGGAATGTGAAGATGTCCATTGATATGTAAGAAAAGTTTGATGTGTAAAATAACTTTTCTCCCAAAATTTATAATACCTGCGAAGATAGTTTTATGTTTATATAAACATCTTCTTTGGATATAGAGTTATATATTGTATGTTTTATATTTTTGTGTTATAATGAATGATTCACTTTATATTGATGACCCATAAATTCATGTTTATTAAGAGAAAATTCTCATCATTCATCTAGTTTAATATAATAGTGAGGATTAAACTAAGATCTACTACACTTAATTTCATGTTTATATATATATATATATATATATATATATATATATATATATATATATATATATATATATATATATATATATATATATATATATATATATTGTCTTTATCAATTTTATTCACGTTTTTTTTAATTCGCTTTTTTAATTCGCTTTTTTCCTTCGCTTACGTATGTTTTTCGCATTTTTACACGTTTCGTCCGCTTTCATACGCTTTCATCCGCTCGCTCGTTTCATACGCCGTCCGTTATCTTACGCCGTTCGCGACGTTTTCTTCGTTTTACACGTTTCGTCCGTTTCGTTCGTTTTCACACATTTCATCCGTTTTCATCATTTTTTCGTTTCCGTCCATTTTCATATGTTTTAAATGCATTTTCGGGGCGTGTTTTACGATTTTCGTCCGCTTTCACACGTTTCGATTATCACAATTAATATTCTATGATATTCGAATATCACTGTGATTTTCGAATATCACTGCGATATTCGAACTTGTGATTTTGAATATCCCTGTGATATTCTAAATATCAATGTGATTTTCGAATATCACTTTGTGATGTTATGAATATCACTTATGATTTTCTGGATATCACTTTATGATTTTGAATATCACCCATGATTTTCGTATTACAAAACATTAGTTGAAAATCACATGATATTGAAAATCACTGTGATATTCTCAATATCACTGTGATATCTCGAATATCACTTGTGATATTCGAAAATATCACTTGTTATATTCTGAATATCACATAATATCACTTGTGATATTCTGAATATCACTTGTGATATTCAGAATATGAAAACATCTGAAAATGATCGAAAATATTTAAAAACGGACGAAAACGTATGAAAATGGATGAGAACGTAAGAAAACTGACGAATATGTATGAAAATGGACGAAAACTTATGAAAGCATAAAAACACGTATGAAAACGGAAGAAAACGTATGAATAATGGATAAAAACGTATGAAAACGGACGAAAACGTGTGAAAACGGGCGAAAATGTATGAAAAGAGACGAAAACAGATGAAAACGTATGAAAACGGACGAAAACTTATGAAAACAGACGAAAGAAAAAATGCGAATAAAAAAAGGTGAATAACGTGATTTATATAATAAAAACAAAAAGCGTGAAGTAAAAAAAACGTGAATTACAAAAAAAAATGTGAATAAAAAAGAAAGACAAAAAGATCAGAATAAAATATGCACTTACGTTTATCTATTAAATCTTAGGTTAATCTACACAATTAGATCAAAATAAATGAATGATAATAATTTATTCCTTAGTAAGCACCAATATAAAAGTAAGAAAATAAACTTTTCTTTATACCGAATATAATTATATACTATTTTATATCAAGAAAAAAGAAACTAGCATTAAGACATTGAAAAACTAGCATTAAACTAATTACTTGCTTGATTTACCAACGCAGATAGTTAACAGTCACTAAGAGCAATCACAATGGTAACACAATAACATCAATAACATCGTCCACGTCAGCTTCACATCAACTTTAACATTTCACCTTAACATCCCCAAAAAACACCCACAACAATAACATCTCAATAACATCAATAACATTCCCAACAATTTACAAAACAACCCCTCATTTAGGGGCATTAAAAAAAAAAAAAAAAAAAACCCCAATAACGGCCGTTAAGGAGATAACAGGCGGGGACTAACTATTGCATAACAGGAGGTCCAATGGGTTAACGCCACTAATCGGCGTTATTTAACACACCAACGGAGTTATGCCGTTATGATTGAACATGCTCTAATGTTTTCAATAAGAAGTTGATTGTATTATTTGCATTAACTTGTGCACATCACATATGCAATTATAATATATTATAAAGATGGAAATTGCATACCACAATTAAAAGATTCTTAACCTTTTCTTTATTTGTTAACATGCCATACTATTGGTGCATTTGATGTGATTTACTTTGTGAACATGCTCAACAGTGCATGCGCTACACCTTTATCATAATGCCATTGGCCCAAAGTAGTTGCCAACTTTACTGTACACTCACATTATAGCTTGATTACCCTGTAATACAGTTTCAAAAGTGATTATTGACCAAATGCACACGTAATATCTGTACTATTCAACATCCACCATACAAGTGTATCTCAAGAATGTGGTAAACCATCCAGGTGTATAACAAATCTGTACTAATAGTGCTTTTGATCTATAGTGTTTTTTTGAAGGGAGGAACAGGAACCCAAATATAAAATTAGTTCCAGATCCCTCCAGAACCCCCATATCTCATCTCTCAATCATGTCACCGCCTAACACAAATCACACATAATCACTTTGTGACAATGGTCATTGTAGCGTAGACAAAACTTCTTATGGCTTCAGGGATGAAGGTCTTTGGTAGTGATGGTATCGTTGTCTCACAAAACACACACAATCGATTTGTGGTGGGTGTGTGACGATGGTAATTATAGTTGCTATTTTTGGGTATTTGGTAATGGTTACTTTTGTTGGCTGTTTTCGGGCATAATAAGCTTCAAGTAAAGAAGGTACTTTTTATAAAAATTGTGTTCTTGGGTATTTGGTGATTGCTACTTTTGAAGGCTCTTTTAACTTATGAACCTATTATAACTTGAGAATGGGATTGATCTCATAAACTGAGAAATAAGCTTAAAAAATAGGCTTATGGTATATAAGCCGAGTTAAATAAGCTTATAAGCTGCAAAATACTCGGAAAGAAAAGTAAGTTACGTTGAGGTCATAAACTATGTATAAGCTGTGGTCAGAATCCGTGTATAAGTTGTTGTCATAAGTGTATAAAATTATTTTATAAAGCTATTATAAACAACGGTGTTGGGCACACAAATGTATAAAGTTGAGATTATCCGCTTCTTGGCGGGGAAAGTTACTAACTTTTCAGCCATGGCCGATCAATCCTCTTTTTCTTACTGTTTATAAATATTAGCCTCTGATGCTCTTACATCATGGTTTTCTGATGCTTATGGTATCATTTGCTGATGCGGGTCAAATGAATTTAAATGTGATAAGTTGGTTGATTGAGTTTTAGAAATCTTTGTTTATTTGCATTGGTGTTACTATCACTAGCCAGCCTGACCTCACACCTTCTTTAGACTAATGGTGCAAAGGGTCTGATATTTATGTTCATCTTCAGAAATGTTACATAGATATACCATATAAATATTAGAGTAAATTGCAAAAATCATCTTTATGGGGTGTTGAAAGTAGCGGAAATGTTCATAGTCTTAGTGTGTCTGATACGCTTACGCAGCGCGTTCGGGGTCAAAGGAACTTCCTTTTCGTCGAGCAAGTTTTTCAACACCTTAGCAAATGAACCTAATCGTTGTAGTGTAGTATTAGGGTAAGCCACGGGTATTGATATCGTTCTCTGGGGAATAGGAATGCTAGTGAGAAGTTACTACGCTAAGGTTAGGTTGAGGAAGATTATTTTTATCTTTTTATGTTTTTAGGAAATTGAAAGGTACGAATCTCGGGTATTGGATTGGGGGTTGGTATTTCACCGATTACTCTACTATTATCTAATTATCTAAACTAAGGTGGTGGTAGTCTATGTCTAATTAATGTGTGCTCGTGATGATGGTTTAAAGATGTGTTTACTTAGGTTTTACTACTCCTTAATTATCTCCTATTGATGGTTGAGTTGTCACTCCTTATTCTCGATTCGTTGTGTGTCTAAGGTTGTAGGGTATGCTTTCTCCCAACTCTTTGAACTTACCAAAGGGTCTCAAATCTACAAAACCACTGGGATAATAAACTCTTACTCTAAGGCACTCTTTGGATGGTTTAGCTTACAACTACTCGTAATTATATTCTAAGGTTCACAAAGATGAATCAAGCATTAAGTACACAACGAATGACCTATCGCATTACTAGATCATTAATCAACTAAGATAAGAAACAACCAATCAATATTCAATAATTAAGTTTCATACCCCTAGCAAACACACAAATAAATTAGCTGGGACATGGAGAACATGCAAGCATACACACAAATAATCAAAGACATAATTGAATTGATAAAGTAAATACTTATCTTGATGTAAGATAGGGTTTGGAACCCTAAAATCTTGTCACAAGACACCCTTGGTTCGGTTTTAGGTTTTTACTCCACAAAATACTCTCTTAAAACCGAAAAATTCGGATTCTATATATAATATTACATATGCGGCGGCTGCACCTTATGTTTTGTGGACGCCGTGTCGCCATCATTGGGGTTTCGTCTTGGCCGCGTTAACCTTGCGGCGGCGTCACCTATGTCTGTGTGCAGTCCTTTCGACCGGCGTCGTCGGGTCGCATCTGAGCCGTGCGAGTATGGCGGCCTCTTTTTAAAGCCTGACGTCGTCACTTGAAAATAGGGTTTTTGCCTCTTGATAGTCACAAAATCCTCCGACGGCGTCATAATTAACACCGACGCCATCGCCTTTTCGCAGACTTTGAGTGTCTCGATTCGACTTTGGCCATTTTCTTCATATATCCGCCTTTTCGTCCAAATAAGTGCCATTCCAAAGATTTTGCCTTCAAGAGACCTAAAAAGTGAAAAGGGCGATATTAAGCAATAACGGATACAAAAGTGATCAAATAAGGGCTTAAACGACCCCTCAAAATGGTACCTTTAAAACCTTATCAAATATCCCTACACTTGTTATTTGCTTGTCTCAAGCAAATGTGCTTTTAGCCAATTAATTTATAAGTTAGGGGTCATGAAGCATTGATTTAAAACGGTCCACAACACATATAAGCCCATAAAAGTCATAACAAGCACGGAAATTACATACTAGCACCTCACATGGGGTGTTTGGATACTCACATCTCTCGGTGTATATATGAAATATAACAAATAGGAAATGGAAGATAAACACTCATTAACCGGTCCTAGTACATAGATTACCATAGGCTCGAGAATAGATCAAACCTCCATCGCTTTGGCGTAAGCACCTAGGAAAGACTATCAAAGAGGTCTTTAAAGGGTTGTAATGTTAGGCTTACGGTAGGGAAACAAAGGGTTTGGTGGGATAGGCTATATAGTGGTGGTAAGTCAAAAATCTTTATGTTAAATGCATATGAAGAATGACGTTGCTAAGCCAAGACTCGACACTCTAAAACTCTAGGTAAGCGGAAATAAACAAACATAAATTTAAAGAATAGATGTAGGATGGTAGCCCGTATGTTTTTTTTTTTTTTTTTTTTTTCATACACTTTATTCTACCATCCTCTATGGTAACATCAAAATGATAGGGATTTATAGGCACATCCTACACTTGAGTTTTATTATTCTAACACTAATTTGACCCGAATTGAAAAGATCAAAACACTTGGGGTACATTATTACGCAAACAAAGGGAATTTGAATTTAACGTTCCCTTCCGTCATTTCATAAACTTTAACTTTTCCCATGAATCTCAATCGTCTCAAAGCTGTATACAAAGGATATGACTCGACTTAGCAACTTATGCAAGCAACGGATAATTGAACTAAGGGTTTAGGGTGATAACAATAATGCACTAAAGTGAGTGCATAAAGGGTGAAGCTAAGGCGATTTGGGTGTATATTCGGGGTGGGGTGTAAACAATGATCTTCATTGATATTCGAAAACCGAAACATCACGAGAACCGCGAAAAGGATAGGCTACGAGGGTTAACTAGGGGTATCGTGTACTAAAGATGAGTACAATGCAAAGGGTGTGGGGAATTACTCAACCGATGTGGAAGAAGTAATTATATTACTGTATCAAACAAGGGTTATCCTAATGCCTCTTATCATTTAGTTATTCCTAACTACACAAGTGTAGTCTCACTTGCAATCTCGGAATGCATCACAAAACAAGTTCTAGAATCTAATATACTACGGTTCACACTCTAAGCATTGAAGATGAATGCTTTTAATTCCTACTAATCTAAGGGTGATCCTCACATTTGGGTGGAATTTGGGTGGTAAAGGGTTTTGTGCTAGTCATATAACTTCCTATCCGTGAGACGCTTTTGTTAAGACTAATGGCCCACTCCTATATGTCATGAAAATTTTAAATTTGGTGCCAAAATTACCTAACCGACATTTTCTCATGGTTTATTACACAATCACAATTGAACAAAGCAAATAATCAAGGATAAGCATAGTTTCAAAGTTCCCGTTTATTTTCCCTCCCTACATTTTAAAGCGAACATTGTCCCCAATGTTCCCAAAAGTATCAAAGTTATGATAAAGAAGGTAATCAAAAACAAAGAAACTAATACTCCCCGATTAGCTCGGTAGGATCCGTAAAGTGGTGGTTAAATCCTTTCCAAGAAGAATTATGGGAAAAGCTCCTTAATCTTATGTAACTTCTTCTTGATAAATTAAACCTGCACACTTGAAGAAAACAAACGAAACCTTCGTAAAATCGGTGGTAATATATATATAAGACTTGATTTAAACTATGATATAATGCTTGTGGAATGGATGTTTACAATTTCTAAGAAAATTAAGACACGGAAAATTCCAAAATTTATAAGTAGCTCGAGAAAACGAGAAAAAGTGATCGATGTTTTACTCCTTCGACGCCGTGTGTTGCAATCTGACGCCGTCGGTTATCCCGACAAAACCGGTCCGCAATTTTCGGAAAATTTACATCTTTAGAATCTGGAAAATTTCTCGCAAAAACATCCATTATGACTCGATACAAGCATTTGACTCGAACAAACAAACATATATATCTTTTATTTAATTGTTATTCTCATGTTTACGTTTCTTTTGAAAACGTGTGTAATCCTCCTACACTTATCCCTTATGTAAAATACCGGGATATGCAATTAAGACGAGGTTAAGAACAAAATAAAGCATTTTACAAATTTAAACATGAGGATAAACAATTAATAAAAGATATATGACACTAACAAGCAAACAATTAAGCATGGGTTGCCTCCCGAAGCGCTTTTCCTTTATTTAAGAGTCTTGTAGCTAGACTCGTGAGTCGGTGCTCCCACGCTTTCTCATTACCGCCCTCTTGACCCTTTGTTTTCCCTTCATCGAAAGGGTGTAGACGCTGTATGCTCACTGTGGATTCCTTGCCAATTTCACAATTATGGCGGCGGTTTTATCTTTTAAATTGGTCTCTTAGCATGAAAGGCCCAAACCATCTTGGTTTGTTTCTTCCTCGTAATGCCCTTATCCGAGATCTATACAAGAGCACTTTTTCTCCCTTTAGAAATTCCTTAGGGTCCTTTTGTACCTTAGGTATTGAGGTGGGATTGCTTCCTAACTCATTTATCGGGTTTCACAACGTCGCATACAATCCTTGAACCATAAAGTCTCTAAGCCCTTTTCCCGTCATTCATCTTCTTCTTAACATTGTTGCGGGGTTTTCGATTTCCACCCGTAATCATTTCCATGATCTTAAGAGGGTATCTTGTGATGATGGGTATCCTAGCGCACCCCTTCCCTTTTGAGTATCATGATGCCTTCTCCGCATTTGATGGTTGCCTTGGCGGTGGCCGTGAACGGTGTCCCAAGAATGAGGGTACGTTTTATCTTCCTCAACATCAATGATCACGAAATCCACCGGATAAGCGATGTTAGCCACCTCAATTAGAACATCTACTGACAATTCCTACGGGGTGGACATAAGTATGATTAGCTAAGGAAAGTCTAAGGTCTGGTCTTGGTGGTTTCTCCTTAGTTAACTTATTATAGATTGACGATGGCATTATGTTCACATCGGTCCTTGATCGGCCAAGGCATTTATATCAATGTCACTGATGCTAGCGGTATCACGAAATTCGTGGTGTCTCGTTTTCTTGTTAACGGTTTTTATAACCAACTCATACGGAGGTTCCATAGGTAAGGCGTCATATTCTTCTTCCGTCATTTTCCTTCAAGAGCTTCCCTAAGAACTTCATTATACCTAAAGTTGTTTACTTGGTTTGCAATGGTTTTCTTGTTAATTTCGTGCTTAAGGTAGTACTCAATGGTCTCGGGTTCATCATTAGGCACAAACTCCTCCTTCTTGCTTTCCTTAGTTTTCCACATTTCAACCATTGCATTCTCTGTCATAATGGAAACAGGCGTTAACAAATGAAGTGGAGGGCAATCGTTTTTCTTCACGAGCACCTTTTGGGAACCTTTGTTTTGGTAAATTCAATTACCAAATTCATCATTTCGTCATTTTTGCTTGCATTTCCTCTGCCTTTATAAACCTCCTCTTCAGTCCGCTAATCTCTCCGTATGAGTTGCCATGTACTCCTCATTTGATCCTTGAAGCTTGGTGAAAGGGTATTGGGGAAGTAGAAGCAAGCACCTTCGAACTTGGGTTTTGCTCACGACTTGGGATTAGAAGAAGGTGTGGGCGGTTGGTGGAGTTAGCGGTTGTGACTTCTCGAGGAATTTGTACGGGGCTCTTTTCGCCTTTCCATAAGATAATCAATTCTCTCTCAATGGCACTCAATTGCTCCTCGAGGGTATCGGAGGATTCGGAAGGAGTTAATATGGCATTAACCACGTTAATCGGAGTTTGGGAGATTCATTCCAATCTTCGTAGCTTTGATCGGCAAGCTCCTCATAATATCCCAAGATTTTCGCGTTAAAGTCATTGAGCCTTCCACCGTGGCTCGATCAATGGATCGTCGAGTGATGAAATCGGTATGATCATAGAAGATTTGGATTTGAAGCCAAAGATCAATGCCATGGTGGGGAGTCACGGAGTAGTTCCTTGAATCGAGTCCATGCTTTGTAGAGACTCTTGGAGTTCTTTGAACGTCAAGATGTCTCGCCTAAGTTTGGTGGTTCTCCCTGGGAAAAATTGAGCAAGGAAGAGAGGTAAGATCATCCCAATTTGAGATGGAGCCGAGGGAAGTCGCTCAAGCCAATTACTAGCTTGGTCCCGTAGAGAGAATGGAAGAGACACGGCGCGTGGTCTCCCGAGTAGTAGCATCAAGGTCGATGGAATCGACAATTTTGAGGAAATCCTTAGATGTTGATTTGGATCTTTGAACGAAGTCCATGGAATGCACATCCGCTTTGCACCAACCGGATGGTGTCGGATCGCAGGGCCGTAGTTTGGGCTTGGTCGGGAAGCTCAATGGTGTTCCCGTAGCCTAGGTGGCTTGATCTTGAGTATTCACCAAGAGTACGGGCTCTTGGCGGGTCATTTGGTGGTGGGTTGATGGTGGTGGTTGGTTATCATCTTCCATGATGAAAAGTGATGGGTGTTACGAACAAAAGTCACGAAGAAGGGGATAGACCAAGAGGAAGCTAAAATGAGAAAAAATTTACTTGATAGAATCAAGCAAAGAACCTAAACGAGGTGGACTACTAACTAGCTATTCTATTCCCCGTGCAGCGCGCCAAAACTTGATACGCTTACGCAGCCGCTTCGGGGTCAAAGGAACTTCCTTTTCGTCGAGCAAGTTTTTCAACACCCCAGGCGATGAACCTAATCGTTGTAGTGTAGTATTAGGGTAAGCAACGGGTATTAATATCGTTCTCAGGGAATAGGAATGCTAGTGAGAAGTTACTACGCTAAGGTTAAGGTTGAGGAAGATTATTTTATCTTTTTATGTTTTTAGGAAATTGAAAGGCACGAATCTCGGGTATTGGATTTGGGGGTTGGTATTTCTACCGATTACTCTACTATTATCTAATTATCTAAACTAATGTAGTGGTAGTCTATGTCTAATTAATGTGTGCTCGTATGATAGTTTAAAGATGTGTTTACTTAGGTTTTACTACTCCTTAATTATCTCCTATTGATGGTTGAGTTGTCACTTCCTTATTCTCGGTTCGTTGTGTGTCTAAGGTTGTAGGTGTCGTTTCTCCCTAACTCTTTGAACTTACCAAAGGGTCTCGCCTACAAAACCCACTAGGGATAATAAACTCTTACTCTAAGGCACTCTTTGGATGGTTTAGCTTACAACTACTCGATAATTATATTCTAAGGTTCACAAAGATGAATCAAGCATTAAGTACACAACGAATGACCTATCGCATTACTAGATCATTAATCAACTAAGATAAGAAATAACCAATCAATATTCAATAATTAAGTTTCATACTCCTAAGAAAACACACAAATAAATTAGCGGACATGGAGAACATGCAAGCATACACACAAATAATCAAAGACATAATTGAATTGATGAAGTAAATACTTATCTTGATGTAAGATAGGGTTTGGAACCCTAAAATCTGTACAAGACACCCTTGGTTCGGTTTTAGGTTTTACTCCACAAAAGACTCTCTTAAAACCGAAAAATTGGATTCTATATATAATATTACATATCGACGGTGTCACCTTATGTTTTGTGACGCCGTGTCGCCGTCATTGGGTTTCGTCTTGGCGCGTTAACCTTGCGACGCGCCACCTTATGTCCGTGGACGCCGTCCTCTTGACTCGGCGTCGTTCTGGTCGCATCTAGGCCGCCTCGAGGTAAGAACGCCTACTCTTTTAAAGCCTAGCGTCGTCACTTGAAAATAGGGTTTTGCCTTTCAGATCGTCACAAAATCCTCCGACTCGCCGCATTAACACCGACGCCGTCGCCTACGCTTTCAGACTTTGAGTGTCTCGATTCGACTTTGGCCATTTTCTTCATATATCCGCCTTTTCGTCCAAATAAGTGCCATTCCAAGATTTGCCTTCAAGAGACCTAAAAGTGAAAAGGAACGATATTAAGCAATAACGGATACAAAAGTGATCAAATAAGGGCTTAAACGACCCCTCAAAATGGTACCTTTTAAAACCTTATCTTGGTCTAATAGGCTGCAATGATAGAATTTGCAGCCATGGCGAGGTAAATTGGTGAATTTGTAGCCATGGCGTGGTAAATTATTTGACCAATAGTATTAACCACTTTGAATTAATCTATACTTTTCAGGGACATACTTTTAAGAAGATGCAGGGTGGCAGATGACGAGGTAATCATGGTATGCCAAACCACCAAAATTCAGGGCATGCAAACATTTATTGAGCCTAATCATTTTAGTTATGTTTTTCCTTTTAGATGGGTGATCAATAACCTGACTACAAATGTTGGCATAGACTTGAAGTCATGGCTGAGAAAAGACCTCTGATACAAACGGATAACTCCAATCCTGGAAAAGAAGTTGCTTCCGAAACTGCAGCAACAATGGCTTCTATAGCTACTGGTGAGTTGATATTATTTTTCTTCTCTTTTATAATAAGCATTTTTTAATTAGAGGCTATTTGTTATTGCTTTTGCTTATAAGTCTCACTTATGTGAGTGGGACTTCATATAATGGATGGTTTATAGAGCATGGGGTCTAATATCTATTAAGTGAAGATCACATGTGTTGTGTCAATTGTGTCGCCCGTTTTATGTCATATGCATAACCTTTTAAATAAATAGCCAGTTTTGAGTGTTTGTAATTAAACTATATGTCTATCTTTTTATGTTGTTTTTAATGACCTTTTACACTGCTTTTTCCCAGACTTAGGTGTGTTTGCTTTTAAGCTTCCATATGTTGTTTGGACACAAAAGAAAAGGGGTGTTTGAACCCAGATTTTATAGCTTTATACGTTGTTTTTAAACATCTTTTTATGTTGTTTTTAACAGCTTTGTATCATCTTTTTTAACAGCTTTGTATCATCTTTTTTAACAGCTTTGTATCATCTTTTTTAACAGCTTTTATTTGCTGTTTGAATTTGAAAAGTAACCAACGTTTTTCTAATATATGTTTTTTATGATTTGCCTTATAATACCCACCAAAGCTTAAAAAAGATCAATGAAAGTTAATTATAAAGGGTCGCTAACTCACCATATCCCATCAAAGCCATCCTCACATGACGCCTTATAAAATTTATTCCTATTCATTTTTATCCATTTTTAAATACCAATATTTATCATGTTCATATTGGGAATGTCTAATCAATGTTTATCAAATAATGTAGCTGCTTTAAACAAGACAATGGTGGGTGCTATAACTGAGATTGCAGGTATTACCTTTTTCCTATTTCTTTAAAGGTTTCAAATAGTTTACAAACACTTATATGTTAACCGCAAAATCTCGAACTAGATAACGAAATCTTATTTCATGTTTTGATAACCGAATACCTACGCAAATACCAACGGGTTTAAGAAAGTGGAAATATAATTTTAAGCAAAACGTTTTATGTGACGATAAATTTGCGGATGCCAAAAGTTTCATGTCGCATATTTCAACTCTTTAGAATATTATAGTAGGGTACCCGCGTTGCGATGGCGGTATCAAGTAATAAAATTTTCGGCAAAAAATGTTTTCAATTTTATGTTTTCTCTTACAATAACTTTACCAATAGCGAAAACATAATGAGTTTGAGTAACTTTAAAAAAAGTGATGGATAATATCAAACTAATTCATATAAAAACAATTGAAAGTGGCGTGATTTTGCGTTGCGGTAGTCAATAATGTTATGGGGTTATGGTCAAATTAGTTGATAGTGGTCCGTAGTCACAAGTAAGTAGAAACATTTTTTTATGAAATATATATGTAAATATATATATATTTTTGAACATGTTTGTATCATTAATATTGTTTATTACACTTGTCCCATATAGATAAAAGATATAAATAAAAGAGTACTTATAATGTATACATCTTGTAAAGTATATATTTATGAAAATGTTTGAATCATTAATATTGTTTATAACACTTGTCCCACATAGATAGAAGATATAAATAAAAGAATGCTTATAATGTAAAGAAAACTTACATGTTTAAGCAATCATTTAGAGTTATCCATGAAAAGTATAATAATTAATATACTAATATATTAATCATTGAATTAGCACTTAGCACTTTGCACATTTGCATCATTTGTCTTAAAAAATTGTCCCGACTTTTACAAAAAACCGTTTTTTACTTTTGTGGTTAATTTTATTTAAAATAATTCAAAATTTATTTAGATTGGTTCTCGAAACACTCTTACGATATAATAATAGTTTTGGAACTTTGTAGTTTTGCATGCATTTTAAAATCATATTCATTTATATGTGCATTTTTGCATTAAAACTAAACTAATTCAAAAGAAATAATAAATGAAGCATTAAAATGTTGTGGAAGATAAATTAGTAAAAGCTATTTATTGTGTACATTATGCATTAAAAATTGTAATGCTTAAAAACACATTAATGACATCTTAAAAAATTTAGGAGAGAGGGTCATCCTCCATTATAAGTAGTATAGATAGATATGTGTAATATGTATAAAATCAAATAAATTATCACTTGTGAATTTACATCTTTGCATCATTTGTCTTAAAAAATTGTCCCGACTTTTACAAAAACCGTTTTTACTTTTGTGGTTAATTTTATTTAAAATAATTCAAAATTTATTTAGATTGGTTCTCAAACACTCTTACGATATAATAATAGTTTTGGAACTTTGTAGTTTTGCATGCATTTTAAAATCATATTCATTTATATGTGCATTTTGCATTAAAACTAAACTAATTCAAAAAGAAATAATAAATGAAGCATTAAAATGTTGTGGAAGATAAATTAGTAAAAGCTATTTATTGTGTACATTATGCATTAAAAATTGTAATGCTTAAAAACACATTAATGACATCTTAAAAAATTTAGGAGAGAGGTCATCCTCCATTATAAGTAGTATAGATATGTGTAATATGTATAAAATCAAATAAATTATCACTTGTGAATTTACATCTTTGCATCATTTGTCTTAAAAAATTGTCCCGACTTTTACAAAAACCGTTTTTACTTTTGTGGTTAATTTTATTTAAAATAATTCAAAATTTATTTAGATTGGTTCTCGAAACACTCTTACGATATAATAATAGTTTTGGAACTTTGTAGTTTTGCATGCATTTTAAAATCATGTTCATTTATATGTGCATTTTTGCATTAAAACTAAACTAATTCAAAAAAAATAATAAATGAAGCATTAAAATGTTGTGGAAGATAAATTAGTAAAAGCTATTTATTGTGTACATTATGCATTAAAAATTGTAATGCTTAAAAAACACATTAATGACATCTTAAAAAAATTTATGAGAGAGGGTCATCCCTCCATTATAAGTAGTAGATAGATATGTGTAATATGTATAAAATCAAATAAATTATCACTTGTGAATTTACATCTTTGCATCATTTGTCTTAAAAAAATTGTCCCGACTTTTACAAAAACCGTTTTTACTTTTGTGGTTAATTTTATTTAAAATAATTCAAAATTTATTTAGATTGGTTCTCAAACACTCTTACGATATAATAATAGTTTTGGAACTTTGTAGTTTTGCATGCATTTTAAAATCATATTCATTTATATGTGCATTTTGCATTAAAACTAAACTAATTCAAAAAGAAATAATAAATGAAGCATTAAAATGTTGTGGAAGATAAATTAGTAAAAGCTATTTATTGTGTACATTATGCATTAAAAATTGTAATGCTTAAAAACACATTAATGACATCTTAAAAAATTTAGGAGAGAGGTCATCCTCCATTATAAGTAGTATAGATATGTGTAATATGTATAAAATCAAATAAATTATCACTTGTGAATTTACATCTTTGCATCATTTGTCTTAAAAAATTGTCCCGACTTTTACAAAAACCGTTTTTACTTTTGTGGTTAATTTTATTTAAAATAATTCAAAATTTATTTAGATTGGTTCTCAAACACTCTTACGATATAATAATAGTTTTGGAACTTTGTAGTTTTGCATGCATTTTAAAATCATATTCATTTATATGTGCATTTTGCATTAAAACTAAACTAATTCAAAAGAAATAATAAATGAAGCATTAAAATGTTGTGGAAGATAAATTAGTAAAAGCTATTTATTGTGTACATTATGCATTAAAATTGTAATGCTTAAAAACACATTAATGACATCTTAAAAAATTTAGGAGAGAGGGTCATCCTCCATTTATAAGTAGTATAGATATGTGTAATATGTATAAAATCAAATAAATTATCACTTGTGAATTTACATCTTTGCATCATTTGTCTTAAAAAATTGTCCCGACTTTTACAAAAACCGTTTTTACTTTTGTGGTTAATTTTATTTAAAATAATTCAAAATTTATTTAGATTGGTTCTCAAACACTCTTACGATATAATAATAGTTTTGGAACTTTGTAGTTTTGCATGCATTTTAAAATCATATTCATTTATATGTGCATTTTTGCATTAAAACTAAACTAATTCAAAAAGAAATAATAAATGAAGCATTAAAATGTTGTGAAAGATAAATTAGTAAAAGCTATTTATTGTGTACATTATGCATTAAAAATTGTAATGCTTAAAAAGCACATTAATGACATCTTAAAAAAATTTAGGAGAGAGGGTCATCCCTCCATTATAAGTAGTATAGATATGTGTAATATGTATAAAATCAAATAAATTATCACTTGTGAATTTACATCTTTGCATCATTTGTCTTAAAAAATTGTCCCGACTTTTACAAAAACCGTTTTTACTTTTGTGGTTAATTTTATTTAAAATAATTCAAAATTTATTTAGATTGGTTCTCAAACACTCTTACGATATAATAATAGTTTTGGAACTTTGTAGTTTTGCATGCATTTTAAAATCATATTCATTTATATGTGCATTTTGCATTAAAACTAAACTAATTCAAAAGAAATAATAAATGAAGCATTAAAATGTTGTGGAAGATAAATTAGTAAAAGCTATTTATTGTGTACATTATGCATTAAAATTGTAATGCTTAAAAACACATTAATGACATCTTAAAAAATTTAGGAGAGAGGTCATCCTCCATTATAAGTAGTATAGATATGTGTAATATGTATAAAATCAAATAAATTATCACTTGTGAATTTACATCTTTGCATCATTTGTCTTAAAAAATTGTCCCGACTTTTACAAAAACCGTTTTTACTTTTGTGGTTAATTTTATTTAAAATAATTCAAAATTTATTTAGATTGGTTCTCAAACACTCTTACGATATAATAATAGTTTTGGAACTTTGTAGTTTTGCATGCATTTTAAAATCATATTCATTTATATGTGCATTTTGCATTAAAACTAAACTAATTCAAAAGAAATAATAAATGAAGCATTAAAATGTTGTGGAAGATAAATTAGTAAAAGCTATTTATTGTGTACATTATGCATTAAAAATTGTAATGCTTAAAAACACATTAATGACATCTTAAAAAATTTAGAGAGAGAGGTCATCCTCCATTATAAGTAGTATAGATATAGATATGTAATATGTATAAAATCAAATAAATTATCACTTGTGAATTTACATCTTTGCATCATTTGTCTTAAAAAATTGTCCCGACTTTTACAAAAACCGCTTTTTACTTTTGTGGTTAATTTTATTTAAAATAATTCAAAATTTATTTAGATTGGTTCTCAAACACTCTTACGATATAATAATAGTTTTGGAACTTTGTAGTTTTGCATGCATTTTAAAATCATATTCATTTATATGTGCATTTTGCATTAAAACTAAACTAATTCAAAAGAAATAATAAATGAAGCATTAAAATGTTGTGGAAGATAAATTAGTAAAAGCTATTTATTGTGTACATTATGCATTAAAAATTGTAATGCTTAAAAACACATTAATGACATCTTAAAAAATTTAGGAGAGAGGTCATCCTCCATTATAAGTAGTATAGATATGTGTAATATGTATAAAATCAAATAAATTATCACTTGTGAATTTACATCTTTGCATCATTTGTCTTAAAAAATTGTCCCGACTTTTACAAAAACCGTTTTTACTTTTGTGGTTAATTTTATTTAAAATAATTCAAAATTTATTTAGATTGGTTCTCAAACACTCTTACGATATAATAATAGTTTTGGAACTTTGTAGTTTTGCATGCATTTTAAAATCATATTCATTTATATGTGCATTTTGCATTAAAACTAAACTAATTCAAAAAGAAATAATAAATGAAGCATTAAAATGTTGTGGAAGATAAATTAGTAAAAGCTATTTATTGTGTACATTATGCATTAAAATTGTAATGCTTAAAAACACATTAATGACATCTTAAAAAATTTAGAGAGAGAGGTCATCCCTCCATTATAAGTAGTATAGATATGTGTAATATGTATAAAATCAAATAAATTATCACTTGTGAATTTACATCTTTGCATCATTTGTCTTAAAAAATTGTCCCGACTTTTACAAAAACCGTTTTTACTTTTGTGGTTAATTTTATTTAAAATAATTCAAAATTTATTTAGATTGGTTCTCAAACACTCTTACGATATAATAATAGTTTTGGAACTTTGTAGTTTTGCATGCATTTTAAAATCATATTCATTTATATGTGCATTTTGCATTAAAACTAAACTAATTCAAAAGAAATAATAAATGAAGCATTAAAATGTTGTGGAAGATAAATTAGTAAAAGCTATTTATTGTGTACATTATGCATTAAAAATTGTAATGCTTAAAAACACATTAATGACATCTTAAAAATTTAGGAGAGAGGTCATCCTCCATTATAAGTAGTATAGATATGTGTAATATGTATAAAATCAAATAAATTATCACTTGTGAATTTACATCTTTGCATCATTTGTCTTAAAAAATTGTCCGACTTTTACAAAAACCGTTTTTACTTTTGTGGTTAATTTTATTTAAAATAATTCAAAATTTATTTAGATTGGTTCTCAAACACTCTTACGATATAATAATAGTTTTGGAACTTTGTAGTTTTGCATGCATTTTAAAATCATATTCATTTATATGTGCATTTTGCATTAAAACTAAACTAATTCAAAAAGAAATAATAAATGAAGCATTAAAATGTTGTGGAAGATAAATTAGTAAAAGCTATTTATTGTGTACATTATGCATTAAAAATTGTAATGCTTAAAAACACATTAATGACATCTTAAAAATTTAGGAGAGAGGTCATCCTCCATTATAAGTAGTATAGATATGTGTAATATGTATAAAATCAAATAAATTATCACTTGTGAATTTACATCTTTGCATCATTTGTCTTAAAAAATTGTCCCGACTTTTACAAAAACCGTTTTTACTTTTGTGGTTAATTTTATTTAAAATAATTCAAAATTTATTTAGATTGGTTCTCAAACACTCTTACGATATAATAATAGTTTTGGAACTTTGTAGTTTTGCATGCATTTTAAAATCATATTCATTTATATGTGCATTTTGCATTAAAACTAAACTAATTCAAAAGAAATAATAAATGAAGCATTAAAATGTTGTGGAAGATAAATTAGTAAAAGCTATTTATTGTGTACATTATGCATTAAAAATTGTAATGCTTAAAAACACATTAATGACATCTTAAAAAATTTAGGAGAGAGGGTCATCCTCCATTATAAGTAGTATAGATATGTGTAATATGTATAAAATCAAATAAATTATCACTTGTGAATTTACATCTTTGCATCATTTGTCTTAAAAAATTGTCCCGACTTTTACAAAAACCGCTTTTTACTTTTGTGGTTAATTTTATTTAAAATAATTCAAAATTTATTTAGATTGGTTCTCAAACACTCTTACGATATAATAATAGTTTTGGAACTTTGTAGTTTTGCATGCATTTTAAAATCATATTCATTTATATGTGCATTTTGCATTAAAACTAAACTAATTCAAAAGAAATAATAAATGAAGCATTAAAATGTTGTGGAAGATAAATTAGTAAAAGCTATTTATTGTGTACATTATGCATTAAAAATTGTAATGCTTAAAAACACATTAATGACATCTTAAAAAATTTAGGAGAGATGGTCATCCTCCATTATAGTAGTATAGATATAGATATGTGTAATATGTATAAAATCAAATAAATTATCACTTGTGAATTTACATCTTTGCATCATTTGTCTTAAAAAATTGTCCCGACTTTTACAAAAACCGTTTTTACTTTTGTGGTTAATTTTATTTAAAATAATTCAAAATTTATTTAGATTGGTTCTCAAACACTCTTACGATATAATAATAGTTTTGGAACTTTGTAGTTTTGCATGCATTTTAAAATCATATTCATTTATATGTGCATTTTGCATTAAAACTAAACTAATTCAAAAAGAAATAATAAATGAAGCATTAAAATGTTGTGGAAGATAAATTAGTAAAAGCTATTTATTGTGTACATTATGCATTAAAAATTGTAATGCTTAAAAACACATTAATGACATCTTAAAAAAATTTAGAGAGAGGGTCATCCTCCATTATAAGTAGTATAGATATGATATGTAATATGTATAAAATCAAATAAATTATCACTTGTGAATTTACATCTTTGCATCATTTGTCTTAAAAAATTGTCCCGACTTTTACAAAAACCGCTTTTTACTTTTGTGGTTAATTTTATTTAAAATAATTCAAAATTTATTTAGATTGGTTCTCAAACACTCTTACGATATAATAATAGTTTTGGAACTTTGTAGTTTTGCATGCATTTTAAAATCATATTCATTTATATGTGCATTTTGCATTAAAACTAAACTAATTCAAAAAGAAATAATAAATGAAGCATTAAAATGTTGTGGAAGATAAATTAGTAAAAGCTATTTATTGTGTACATTATGCATTAAAAATTGTAATGCTTAAAAACACATTAATGACATCTTAAAAAATTTAGAGAGAGAGGTCATCCTCCATTATAAGTAGTATAGATATGTGTAATATGTATAAAATCAAATAAATTATCACTTGTGAATTTACATCTTTGCATCATTTGTCTTAAAAAATTGTCCCGACTTTTACAAAAACCGCTTTTTACTTTTGTGGTTAATTTTATTTAAAATAATTCAAAATTTATTTAGATTGGTTCTCGAAACACTCTTACGATATAATAATAGTTTTGGAACTTTGTAGTTTTGCATGCATTTTAAAATCATATTCATTTATATGTGCATTTTTGCATTAAAACTAAACTAATTCAAAAAGAAATAATAAATGAAGCATTAAAATGTTGTGGAAGATAAATTAGTAAAAGCAATTTATTGTGTACATTATGCATTAAAAATTGTAATGCTTAAAAAACACATTAATGACATCTTAAAAAAATTTAGGAGAGAGGGTCATCCCTCCATTATAAGTAGTATAGATATATGTAATATGTATAAAATCAAATAAATTATCACTTGTGAATTTACATCTTTGCATCATTTGTCTTAAAAAATTGTCCCGACTTTTACAAAAAACCGTTTTTTACTTTTGTGGTTAATTTTATTTAAAATAATTCAAAATTTATTTAGATTGGTTCTCAAACACTCTTACGATATAATAATAGTTTTGGAACTTTGTAGTTTTGCATGCATTTTAAAATCATATTCATTTATATGTGCATTTTGCATTAAAACTAAACTAATTCAAAAGAAATAATAAATGAAGCATTAAAATGTTGTGGAAGATAAATTAGTAAAAGCTATTTATTGTGTACATTATGCATTAAAATTGTAATGCTTAAAAACACATTAATGACATCTTAAAAAATTTAGGAGAGAGGTCATAAATCCATTATAAGTAGTATAGATATGTGTAATATGTATAAAATCAAATAAATTATCACTTGTGAATTTACATCTTTGCATCATTTGTCTTAAAAAATTGTCCCGACTTTTACAAAAACCGCTTTTTACTTTTGTGGTTAATTTTATTTAAAATAATTCAAAATTTATTTAGATTGGTTCTCAAACACTCTTACGATATAATAATAGTTTTGGAACTTTGTAGTTTTGCATGCATTTTAAAATCATATTCATTTATATGTGCATTTTGCATTAAAACTAAACTAATTCAAAAAGAAATAATAAATGAAGCATTAAAATGTTGTGGAAGATAAATTAGTAAAAGCTATTTATTGTGTACATTATGCATTAAAAATTGTAATGCTTAAAAACACATTAATGACATCTTAAAAAATTTAGAGAGAGGTCATAAATCCATTATAAGTAGTATAGATATGTGTAATATGTATAAAATCAAATAAATTATCACTTGTGAATTTACATCTTTGCATCATTTGTCTTAAAAAATTGTCCCGACTTTTACAAAAACCGTTTTTACTTTTGTGGTTAATTTTATTTAAAATAATTCAAAATTTATTTAGATTGGTTCTCAAACACTCTTACGATATAATAATAGTTTTGGAACTTTGTAGTTTTGCATGCATTTTAAAATCATATTCATTTATATGTGCATTTTGCATTAAAACTAAACTAATTCAAAAGAAATAATAAATGAAGCATTAAAATGTTGTGGAAGATAAATTAGTAAAAGCTATTTATTGTGTACATTATGCATTAAAAATTGTAATGCTTAAAAACACATTAATGACATCTTAAAAAATTTAGAGAGATGGTCATCCTCCATTATAAGTAGTATAGATATGTGTAATATGTATAAAATCAAATAAATTATCACTTGTGAATTTACATCTTTGCATCATTTGTCTTAAAAAATTGTCCCGACTTTTACAAAAACCGCTTTTTACTTTTGTGGTTAATTTTATTTAAAATAATTCAAAATTTATTTAGATTGGTTCTCAAACACTCTTACGATATAATAATAGTTTTGGAACTTTGTAGTTTTGCATGCATTTTAAAATCATATTCATTTATATGTGCATTTTGCATTAAAACTAAACTAATTCAAAAAGAAATAATAAATGAAGCATTAAAATGTTGTGGAAGATAAATTAGTAAAAGCAATTTATTGTGTACATTATGCATTAAAATTGTAATGCTTAAAAACACATTAATGACATCTTAAAAAATTTAGGAGAGAGGTCATCCTCCATTATAAGTAGTATAGATATGTGTAATATGTATAAAATCAAATAAATTATCACTTGTGAATTTACATCTTTGCATCATTTGTCTTAAAAAATTGTCCCGACTTTTACAAAAACCGCTTTTTACTTTTGTGGTTAATTTTATTTAAAATAATTCAAAATTTATTTAGATTGGTTCTCAAACACTCTTACGATATAATAATAGTTTTGGAACTTTGTAGTTTTGCATGCATTTTAAAATCATATTCATTTATATGTGCATTTTGCATTAAAACTAAACTAATTCAAAAAGAAATAATAAATGAAGCATTAAAATGTTGTGGAAGATAAATTATTAAAAGCAATTTATTGTGTACATTATGCATTAAAAATTGTAATGCTTAAAAACACATTAATGACATCTTAAAAAATTTAGAGAGAGGGTCATCCTCCATTATAAGTAGTATAGATATGTGTAATATGTATAAAATCAAATAAATTATCACTTGTGAATTTACATCTTTGCATCATTTGTCTTAAAAAATTGTCCCGACTTTTACAAAAACCGTTTTTACTTTTGTGGTTAATTTTATTTAAAATAATTCAAAATTTATTTAGATTGGTTCTCAAACACTCTTACGATATAATAATAGTTTTGGAACTTTGTAGTTTTGCATGCATTTTAAAATCATATTCATTTATATGTGCATTTTGCATTAAAACTAAACTAATTCAAAAGAAATAATAAATGAAGCATTAAAATGTTGTGGAAGATAAATTATTAAAAGCAATTTATTGTGTACATTATGCATTAAAATTGTAATGCTTAAAAACACATTAATGACATCTTAAAAAATTTAGGAGAGAGGGTCATCCATTCCATTATAAGTAGTATAGATATGTGTAATATGTATAAAATCAAATAAATTATCACTTGTGAATTTACATCTTTGCATCATTTGTCTTAAAAAATTGTCCCGACTTTTACAAAAACCGTTTTTACTTTTGTGGTTAATTTTATTTAAAATAATTCAAAATTTATTTAGATTGGTTCTCAAACACTCTTACGATATAATAATAGTTTTGGAACTTTGTAGTTTTGCATGCATTTTAAAATCATATTCATTTATATGTGCATTTTGCATTAAAACTAAACTAATTCAAAAGAAATAATAAATGAAGCATTAAAATGTTGTGGAAGATAAATTATTAAAAGCAATTTATTGTGTACATTATGCATTAAAATTGTAATGCTTAAAAACACATTAATGACATCTTAAAAAATTTAGGAGAGAGGTCATCCTCCATTATAAGTAGTATAGATATGTGTAATATGTATAAAATCAAATAAATTATCACTTGTGAATTTACATCTTTGCATCATTTGTCTTAAAAAATTGTCCCGACTTTTACAAAAACCGTTTTTACTTTTGTGGTTAATTTTATTTAAAATAATTCAAAATTTATTTAGATTGGTTCTCAAACACTCTTACGATATAATAATAGTTTTGGAACTTTGTAGTTTTGCATGCATTTTAAAATCATATTCATTTATATGTGCATTTTGCATTAAAACTAAACTAATTCAAAAGAAATAATAAATGAAGCATTAAAATGTTGTGGAAGATAAATTATTAAAAGCAATTTATTGTGTACATTATGCATTAAAAATTGTAATGCTTAAAAACACATTAATGACATCTTAAAAAAATTTAGGAGAGAGGTCATCCTCCATTATAAGTAGTATAGATATGTGTAATATGTATAAAATCAAATAAATTATCACTTGTGAATTTACATCTTTGCATCATTTGTCTTAAAAAATTGTCCCGACTTTTACAAAAACCGTTTTTTACTTTTGTGGTTAATTTTATTTAAAATAATTCAAAATTTATTTAGATTGGTTCTCAAACACTCTTACGATATAATAATAGTTTTGGAACTTTGTAGTTTTGCATGCATTTTAAAATCATATTCATTTATATGTGCATTTTGCATTAAAACTAAACTAATTCAAAAGAAATAATAAATGAAGCATTAAAATGTTGTGGAAGATAAATTAGTAAAAGTTATTTATTGTGTACATTATTCATTAAAATTAGTAATGCTTAAAAACAAATTAATGACATCTTAAACTTAAATTATGAGAGAGGGTTATCCCTCCGTTATAAGTAGTATAGATATGTGTAATATGTAAAAAATCAAATAAATTATCACTTATGAATTTACATCTTTGCATCATGTGTTTTAAAAAAAAAATTGTCCCGACTTTTACAAAAACCCTTTTTTTACTTTTGTGGTTAATTTTATTTAAAATAATTCAAAATTTATTTAGATTGGTTCTCAAACACTCTTACGATATAATAATAGTTTTGGAACTTTGTAGTTTTGCATGCATTTTAAAATCATATTCATTTATATGTGCATTTTGCATTAAAACTAAACTAATTCAAAAGAAATAATAAATGAAGCATTAAAATGTTGTGGAAGATAAATTATTAAAAGCAATTTATTGTGTACATTATGCATTAAAATTGTAATGCTTAAAAACACATTAATGACATCTTAAAAATTTAGGAGAGATGGTCATCCTCCATTATAAGTAGTATAGATATGTGTAATATGTATAAAATCAAATAAATTATCACTTGTGAATTTACATCTTTGCATCATTTGTCTTAAAAAATTGTCCCGACTTTTACAAAAACCGCTTTTTACTTTTGTGGTTAATTTTATTTAAAATAATTCAAAATTTATTTAGATTGGTTCTCAAACACTCTTACGATATAATAATAGTTTTGGAACTTTGTAGTTTTGCATGCATTTTAAAATCATATTCATTTATATGTGCATTTTGCATTAAAACTAAACTAATTCAAAAAGAAATAATAAATGAAGCATTAAAATGTTGTGGAAGATAAATTATTAAAAGCAATTTATTGTGTACATTATGCATTAAAAATTGTAATGCTTAAAAACACATTAATGACATCTTAAAAAATTAGGAGAGAGGTCATCCTCCATTATAAGTAGTATAGATATGTGTAATATGTATAAAATCAAATAAATTATCACTTGTGAATTTACATCTTTGCATCATTTGTCTTAAAAAATTGTCCCGACTTTTACAAAAACCGTTTTTACTTTTGTGGTTAATTTTATTTAAAATAATTCAAAATTTATTTAGATTGGTTCTCAAACACTCTTACGATATAATAATAGTTTTGGAACTTTGTAGTTTTGCATGCATTTTAAAATCATATTCATTTATATGTGCATTTTGCATTAAAACTAAACTAATTCAAAAGAAATAATAAATGAAGCATTAAAATGTTGTGGAAGATAAATTATTAAAAGCAATTTATTGTGTACATTATGCATTAAAATTGTAATGCTTAAAAACACATTAATGACATCTTAAAAAATTTAGAGAGATGGTCATCCTCCATTATAAGTAGTATATAGATATGTGTAATATGTATAAAATCAAATAAATTGTCACTTGTGAATTTACATATTTGCATCATTTGTCTTAAAAAAATTGTCCCGACTTTTACAAAACCCGTTTTTTACTTTTGTGGTTAATTTTATTTAAAATAATTCAAAATTTATTTAGATTGGTTCTCGAAACACTCTTACGATATAATAATAGTTTTGGAACTTTGTAGTTTTGCATAGATTTTAAAATCATATTCATTTATATGTGCATTTTTGCATTAAAACTAAACTAATTCAAAAAGAAATAATAAATGAAGCATTAAAATGTTGTGGAAGATAAATTATTAAAAGCAATTTATTGTGTACATTATGCATTAAAATTGTAATGCTTAAAAACACATTAATGACATCTTAAAAAATTTAGGAGAGAGGTCATCCCTCCATTATAAGTAGTATAGATATGTGTAATATGTATAAAATCAAATAAATTATCACTTGTGAATTTACATCTTTGCATCATTTGTCTTAAAAAATTGTCCCGACTTTTACAAAAACCGTTTTTACTTTTGTGGTTAATTTTATTTAAAATAATTCAAAATTTATTTAGATTGGTTCTCGAAACACTCTTACGATATAATAATAGTTTTGGAACTTTGTAGTTTTGCATGCATTTTAAAATCATATTCATTTATATGTGCATTTTTGCATTAAAACTAAACTAATTCAAAAAGAAATAATAAATGAAGCATTAAAATGTTGTGGAAGATAAATTATTAAAAGCAATTTATTGTGTACATTATGCATTAAAAATTGTAATGCTTAAAAACACATTAATGACATCTTAAAAATTTAGGAGAGATGGTCATCCTCCATTATAAGTAGTATAGATATGTGTAATATGTATAAAATCAAATAAATTATCACTTGTGAATTTACATCTTTGCATCATTTGTCTTAAAAAATTGTCCCGACTTTTACAAAAACCGTTTTTACTTTTGTGGTTAATTTTATTTAAAATAATTCAAAATTTATTTAGATTGGTTCTCAAACACTCTTACGATATAATAATAGTTTTGGAACTTTGTAGTTTTGCATGCATTTTAAAATCATATTCATTTATATGTGCATTTTTGCATTAAAACTAAACTAATTCAAAAAGAAATAATAAATGAAGCATTAAAATGTTGTGGAAGATAAATTATTAAAAGCAATTTATTGTGTACATTATGCATTAAAAATTGTAATGCTTAAAAAACACATTAATGACATCTTAAAAAATTTAGGAGAGATGGTCATCCCTCCATTATAAGTAGTATAGATATGTGTAATATGTATAAAATCAAATAAATTATCACTTGTGAATTTACATCTTTGCATCATTTGTCTTAAAAAAATTGTCCCGACTTTTACAAAAACCATTTTTACTTTTGTGGTTAATTTTATTTAAAATAATTCAAAATTTATTTAGATTGGTTCTCAAACACTCTTACGATATAATAATAGTTTTGGAACTTTGTAGTTTTGCATGCATTTTAAAATCATATTCATTTATATGTGCATTTTGCATTAAAACTAAACTAATTCAAAAAGAAATAATAAATGAAGCATTAAAATGTTGTGGAAGATAAATTATTAAAAGCAATTTATTGTGTACATTATGCATTAAAATTGTAATGCTTAAAAACACATTAATGACATCTTAAAAATTTAGGAGAGATGGTCATCCCTCCATTATAAGTAGTATAGATAGATATGTGTAATATGTATAAAATCAAATAAATTATCACTTGTGAATTTACATCTTTGCATCATTTGTCTTAAAAAATTGTCCCGACTTTTACAAAAACCGCTTTTTACTTTTGTGGTTAATTTTATTTAAAATAATTCAAAATTTATTTAGATTGGTTCTCTCTTACGATATAATAATAGTTTTGGAACTTTGTAGTTTTGCATGCATTTTAAAATCATATTCATTTATATGTGCATTTTTGCATTAAAACTAAACTAATTCAAAAAGAAATAATAAATGAAGCATTAAAATGTTGTGGAAGATAAATTATTAAAAGCAATTTATTGTGTACATTATGCATTAAAAATTGTAATGCTTAAAAAACACATTAATGACATCTTAAAAATTTAGGAGAGATGGTCATCCCTCCATTATAAGTAGTATAGATATGTGTAATATGTATAAAATCAAATAAATTATCACTTGTGAATTTACATCTTTGCATCATTTGTCTTAAAAAATTGTCCCGACTTTTACAAAAAACCGTTTTTACTTTTGTGGTTAATTTTATTTAAAATAATTCAAAATTTATTTAGATTGGTTCTCAAACACTCTTACGATATAATAATAGTTTTGGAACTTTGTAGTTTTGCATGCATTTTAAAATCATATTCATTTATATGTGCATTTTTGCATTAAAACTAAACTAATTCAAAAGAAATAATAAATGAAGCATTAAAATGTTGTGGAAGATAAATTATTAAAAGCAATTTATTGTGTACATTATGCATTAAAATTGTAATGCTTAAAAACACATTAATGACATCTTAAAAATTTAGGAGAAGGGTCATCCTCCATTATAAGTAGTATAGATATGTGTAATATGTATAAAATCAAATAAATTATCACTGTGAATTTACATCTGCATCATTTGTCTTAAAAAATTGTCCGACTTTTACAAAAACAGCGTTTTTACTTTTGTGGTTAATTTTTAAAATAATTCAAAATTTATTTAGATTGGTTCAAAACTCTTACGATATTTAGTTTTGGGCTGTATAATTTTAAAATCATATTCATTTATAGATTTTGCATTCTAAACTAATTCAAAACAAATAATAAATGAAGCATTAAAATGTTGTGGAAGATAAATTATTAAAAGCAATTTATTGTGTACATTATGCATTAAAATTGTAATGCTTAAAAACACATTAATGACATTTTAAAAAAATTAGGAGAGGTCATCCTCCATTATAAATAGATAGATATGTGTAATATGTATAAAATCAAATAAATTATCACTTGTGAATTTACATCTGCATCATTAAAAAAACTTTTAAAAAAAAAACTAATTTTATTTAAAATAATTCATAATTTAAATTGGTTCTCTCTTACGATTAAAAGTTTTGGAACTTTATGACGCTTTTAAAAATATTCATTTATATATGCGTTTTGCATTAAAAAAACTAATTTAAAGAAATAATAAACGAAGATTAAAATGTAATGGAAGATAAATTATTAAAAATAATTTAACGCTTAAAAACACATATTATAAGTAGTATAGATATAATATGCAATTTGACAAAATAGCCTTCCGTTATTAATATTATCATTAATAATTTAATATAGTATTTTCTTGGACGTCTTCGTCCTAATAATTGATTGACGAGGCCCCAGGTGATTTAGCAGGTGTTTTCGCATTATTTAACGATTAATACGTTAAGGTTTCAGCCAACCAATACAAAATATGAAAAAGAAAAATGAATCTTATCTAATTAGCAGTTCTACTAAGTATCTTTAATGTTTTGTTATTGATTTGAATAAGTGACGGTGGAAATTTAAAAGAGAAAATGATAATATAATTAGATGAGTAATTTACGTTAGACGTTTTAAACATAAATCAGTAAGCGTAAATAAGATTACTCTATGAAAATGATAATACAAAATATGAGAAATGATATCTTGTCAATAATCTTACAAAAAAACTTTCTGATATCAAATGTCATGAGCTGATTAATCCGGGAAGTGGATATTTTATATATTGTATGCAGGAGCGGAGTCAAGATTTTAAATCGAGGCCGAACTTAACGTAAAAACTATAACGATATATATCGCATAAAAAATATGAATCTATTGTTTTTTTAACCCATGATTTAACCTAACACCATAATAATTCGGAACAAAGTTAAACTAGAAAATAATAGTTTGACAAGTAACTAAATAAAAAATCATGCCAATACACTCATCAGTCATCTGGGCGGTTTCATTGGGCTCTTTAGTTTCTAGATTATGGGCTCATTTAGTTTCTCATTGAGCTTTATAATTGGTCTTCGTTTAACTTGGCAAAAATACAACTAGCACAAACTGAAAACCCATAGCACCTTAAAAAGATTGGAGAAATTTTGAAAAAAAATCAACAATCATATAACTAGCTAGTTAGCAGTAACATAAAAGTGTACTTGCTGAATGTGTAAATATGTAAATTCAGAAGAGTTCCTTCTAGCACCACTTTAACTAGCTAACTTTCTAAATCTTGGTACCAATATGCAAATTACATTGAGATTGTTTTATTGTCTTTCACTTGGTGTTCGAGTAGATGTAAATGTAAATTTGATTGGACCTCTTGGATAAAATGTCCTAGTTCAATATTTTTGTAATCTTTCTAGATTCTTGCTAGCTTTTAATATATTCCGCTGTTCAAAAAGAAAAAATATGCAAATGACACTTATCTGGCACTTTTATCGGATCATACATACCGTAACCATTAAAATCAATATGTCGAATAGGTAATGAATCTTAACAGATAGATGGAGTATGTATGTACGGTCATAAGGAAGCTAAAATTAATTTTGAGATGAACTTCTATTTGCAACTTGGGAACTTAATGGAGTATGTATGTACGGTCATAAGGAAGCTAAAATTAAGCTTGTGACATGTCTTTGGTAGTGTGCTATGACCAACTTCTCACTGTTGTTATGATCCCGGTAAGTTAAATAAAATTGCATGACTTATTGACATATATATGTAGAAACGAAAACTTTATTGAGTTGTGATGTAGCTAATTCGGGTTCTAGAATTCCGGCATGCGCGTACAAAGATTATTTAGTATGATTAGATGTCTGGAGTCGCGCTAACGGAGACAAGTTGTAGGCTCGTGATTTATAACGAACCCGCATGCCTTTTAGTTGTGGATCGGAGCTTGTGATGATGTTTGGATGAACCGTGTATATGTTCATTAATCGTAGTTGGATGCATCTCTTGGTATATGGTAGTTTGCTTGTGCTTTGGAAACATTTGTTCATGATTCTGTTTATATAAACACCAAACTGCCCCAAATCTCTTGGCAATCATATAAACAGCCCTTTTCTGATTACTTAGAAAACGTTTTATCCGACCCAAAATTTTCTTTTATCAACTCTACGTAACTTAATTTTGTTCAAGTAGTTTGTAAAATATTGGTAAACAGTTTTGCCAAATGGGTAGATGACACGTGTAATAGTAGCATGTTCAGACCTAGAACGTGAAATGGTCTGTTCAATGTCACGTGCATTCGGTGCTATTTCCGAAACAGTAACTTATGGGGGTTATGTCGTTTGTTTTTGTATAGGTCGGTGTGCAGTCAAACCCCGTTGACTATTTACTTTTATTCATGGGTCACACTATTAATACCCGATGTCAAATCATAGGGGAATATTCTTTTGTCTCACGCTTTCAGACAAAGACTGTTTTTACCGGTTCGTTCGTATTTCGGCTGTTTTAAGCGAATTTATTAAACTTTATATTTATTATTCGCATTTTCGCGCTTATACTTGATATAAACAAAATTATAAAAATAAAAAATAATAAAATAAAATAAAATAAAAACAAAATATAAGGGGATATCTAAAAATATATTTCCGTATGAATAACCCCTGCCTTATTCATTCTTAATGATTTAACGTAGAATTGAGATCTTTAAAGTTGATTTGACCATGACCGTTAATGTTTACTCACAAGCAAAACGATTAGGCTACTGAGGGACCTAATTCTTTTTTTGATTATGCAAAAACATGACCGTCATGTTTATACCAACTTTAGAGGATCTCAATCCTTTAATGTATCGCAAATTGAGACTTCAATAGAGAACATAATCTGCTAGACTTGAAAGTTTAGTATGAATCTAAAGTTTAGTTGAGATTTCGACAGACCTTCATTAGTTAAGGCTCGAGCTAATCTCGTAAACAAGACGTCGTGATTCGATAACTTTGAGCTAGTAACTCGTCCTAGAGCATAACAAAACAAATTCGACTTGAACAGCTTAACTTTAAGCAACCAAAAAAACGACCACAGTGGGAGTCGAACCCACGACCTTCTGATCCGAAGTCAGACGCGCTAATCCACTGCGCTATGCGGTCTGATGAAATATCATTGTTCAAAAACTTATAATACCGTAGCTTGAACTAGAATACCAAAAATGCAAAGCTCATCTTTTGTGATAATCCTGCATTACATTTACATGGCGTTAAGTACATAATTTACTTTAAATCTATATAAAAAAAATACACAACCATTTTCTTACTATACGATGTGTTTCTATCAGTCGAGCCCAACTACGTAAGGAGGGCGAAACTACTAGTAAATACGCCTGCCCAAAGAATACCGCCACGATTATTAGTTTTTGTTCAAAATGAGTTTTACTTGGTGTCATGCTGCTACTGATAATTGCCTCAGAATGGATAGAATTTTGTAGGATTTCATTTGTTGTAGTTTGAATTAGTTTTGAATGGTCTATTGTTTAAATTCAACCTTGTGGTTGATTTACCTTTGAAATACTTATCACTTTAATTAGTTGTTTAAAAGTTCAACTAAAAAAGGTTGGTGGGTTAATGGAACTCGTTTTCACATATTACATACAGTGGTGGAACCAAGTCTTAGAAAGATCGGGTGCACAATAATTCTCAACTGTAATATAGGGCTAAACATTTTTTCGGCCGAATGTAATTAGGAAAAATCAATGTTTTTTACGAAAATTAACACTACGGAACATAACTTCATCAGGGTCCCGTGACACCGCAGGACATCATCTAGTTCGGTCATAATTACATAACTCGTTCGACCCCGCTGAATTTTACATGTTACATAACTTGTTCAACTTGGTTCTTTTTGCCATCTTTACCATACATTCAATTTTCTAGAGTCGAATTTAAGTCAAGAAGCTAGCTAAAACTAAAGTCAATGAGGCCACCATGCACAGTTGAGTCAAGCCCCTAGTGATCAATAGCATCTCCATATATAGAAAGTATTAATTACACGATTGAATTGAGATCAGAATGGGTTGGTCAAATGGATGATCTACGTGACATTCACTTGTTTAAAAATAGAATCTGATTCAGACATCACTCTGTGCCGGATCGCATCATGCTTCTCTGCATTGCAACTTTCTGTATATTTGCAGAAGGCAAAGTGTTTGATGCATTTGCATGCCTCGCAAACAATATCCGGGAATCTTGTACTTGTGTCTTTTAAACATGTCACATGAGTGCATGCCCACCTAGCAATAAAGCATCTATCTTAGTATCCCATTGGTTATATTTAATTTCAAGGCATTTTATGTAAATATTATTGTACTTAAAACTTTTATAACAAAATCATGTATTACATCTCAAAGTCTAACTTGTTGTATGATGTTACATTACTTATTAAAAATAAATTAAGTAATTTGATAATGTCTGTCGATGTTACAAGTTTCGATGTTACAAGTTAAAAAAGATGAAAACGGTCAAAGAGAAATAAAATGAAAAGACTTAAATAAATATGCGTGTTAGTAAATGTTTTTTAAAATTTTGAATAATTTATTTTTACTTATTAAAAAATAGTTTAATTTTGTTGTTTTCAATTTTTGATTTAATTATTTTTACCGACGTAGAATAAAATTATTCTTATTTTTGTTGTTTTCGTTGAAATATTGATAAATTATTCTTATGTTTACGATGGTTTACGATGTTATATTTTTATTTCAAACTATTATAACATTTTATAGGTTTTGTGGACAACATCATTTCCATTTCATGAAGAAGCCATTGTATGAGCCGCCTTGTCGAGCCAAAGAGTCCTCGTAAACGACTTCATACTAAAAGTATATATAACTTCTTATAAAAAAAATGCAAATAGGGAGATAAACAAATTTTTCATTACTTGAATTCTAGCCCATCCTTTAGTAATAACATCATCTTCTGAATACTCGTCCACTGAAGCCATCAGTATCCTTCTGTTTCTCACAGGTTCAAACAGTTACTTTGAATCATTGAAAAGGTAAGCAATATAGATTGATATTAACTCGCAATCATGCAGTTGTCTTTAGGATGATCAAGTAAGCTAACTTTATGGAGTTGAAATTGCCACCTATGTCTGCTTGCATGCTACAGATGTTCTTATCAGAAACGCAAGATTGTTCATCCAAAGTCGTTCAAAATTTGTTTGCACATTAAAACATCCTGGTGAAAATTTCTTTTTATGATCACAAATTTTGTTTGTTCATAAAATTCGTGAGTAATTTTTTTCCAGTTGTTTTCAACCAATGTTTTATCCCCAACATCTCATTTATTGTAACAAAATCTAATTTTTCCACATGCAATCAACATAAGCAAGAGAAAGAATGACCAACCACCAAATACTTGCTCCATGCATAGCAATTTTCAGGTGACCACTCCATATACTTTTTGTATGATTGCCGACAATGATCCATGTTATACTTCTTGAAAATATGTAATTTCAAGTATATTAAACGATAGCGCACAACCAATAACATACTAAAAGGTCAATTAAAGTACAATATATTTTGCTACTATGATACCGTTAATGTTGTAAAACTCGTTGACGACACTCAAGTAATTTAAACTTCAAATAGTTCAAATCACCTCGGTATCTACCCTTTCAACTATTAATCTCCAATTAGTCCTCCTTGAAAAAGAAAGAAAAGCTTAATAAACCAAAAAGTTGAATATTTGCCTAGGCTGAGTTTTACAACAGTGGATACAATATCAGAATACTAAACGTGAATGATGCAAACGGGTACACCTTGTGGGAATATAATAGAAACTATAAAATGATTAAAAACAAACTAATTATAAGAGCAATAGGTTAAGTCAACAAACTTTTGCTTTATTGTTATTACGGTTGGCATAACTACAAAGTACAAACTATTAGCAGAAAAGCAAATATAATGAGAAATTGAGATCTTCGTTGCCCTTTGTGAGGAAAGAAATGAAGTAAAGATCATCTATCTTTTATTGAATAAATTATTTATCAATATACATGAGAAGTCATATTATAGGCAGAGATTGAGTTAATAGATGAAAAAAATAAATATACAACATGGAAACCATGTGAACCTCCCATATCCAGATATTAACTTATGAAAAAATAATTACTAAATGGGGTATAAAGAATGCTTCAACCAAAAAGCAAAAAATATACCATAAGAAAGTTGGTTATAGATTGTTCAAGCTTTATAACCAATTTGTCAATACAACTTATTTGGGAAGGAAGGGGGGGGGGCTCACTCTTAGGCCTTCCATTCTCTTTAACACCGGAAGTCTTCTATTGTAAAGTCTTTTCCATGGCCACGTTCTACTCATTCTCCGCAAAAATTTATGTGGACCTTAAACAACAAAGTTAAACAATTGATTCCAGATAGTTATTTCACAACATAATGATAAAAGGCTAAACCTATGCTAACAAATGAAGCTTATTTCTATATAACCACATACTAAGCCTCGACGAAAATACTATGCCTTGACAAAATTACTATGCCCATTCCATAAAAAGATTCCCATCTTCATTATTGTTGTCAAATACTATGCATAATTTCTATTTGAACTTTATTTACTATACCTATGACTCATCTTATATAAATAAGATCAGTGATAATTACTTATCAACACTAATCACATTATAGTGGACTCATTAGTTGGCTAGCATATGTTTAGTCGAGATGATGCCTATGACTTGAAATATATAAGTGCATCATAAGTAGCTTCAATTTCGAAATAAGATAGCAGATTCAAATTTTATAATGAAATAATGGAAATAAAATTGATGAATGATACCTTTGTATGAAACAAACCGAAATCATAGCCATCAGAAGAGCCAGATTTGTGTTTGTCGTCTCCAGGTACAAAACATTAGGCAAGGCTTCATAGTTGCCGACAACGCCTTTGCTATTGCAGTTTCTTTAGATTGCAATAAGGTTCGATAATCTCCTGTGACTCATGGAGCTTCTAGGATGTCTATACCCAAAAATAAGCCAAGCCCAACTATAATTTTGGTGGGGTCTATTATTCATGGCCGTAGCCCAACGTTCTCCCCAAATGTTGAAAATGTAAAGTGTAAACAGATGCAGTGTTAACGTTGTTGTTGTTTAGTGCATACATGGGGTACACAAATTTGACCCAAGAAGAGGATTACTGGTCACTAACCTGTACACTTGCATTGGATTTAGATAGGCATTATAATGGACTCAGTGAAATAAAGTGGTCCATAATCAAACCCCAATTCTAACCATATCTTGAAAAATCTGTAAAACCAAAAAGGATACTTACATGGAAGTTGATTAAGGCCTTTTCTATATAACAATGTGAAAGATATACTATATAGAGGAAGACATCAAAAGGTAATGCATAACCACGAATAACAAAAGTACAATCACTATTTCCACGAGAAGGGTAATGGGAAATTTCCCCTATTTGTAATTCTAAGTCTATAAAAGGCCATGTGGCTCCAGCTATATCATTGCCACCAGTCTAAGTCTTGTAACTGTAAGTAAATCAGATGCCAGTAAAAAGGAGACATTTTGATATAATAAGTTGGAATCTAGAAAACTCAGTTGACATTTGAAAATAACAATAAATGAGCTTATTACCTTTTCTAACACTTTCTGAACATAACCAAGAGAGACACCATTCCAGTGTTTTCAATATGTGTAGTAGCAACATGAAGGAAAGATATGAATTTGATTTTAGTACTAACAATGGTATTAGAGGCAGTAATGAAAACCCGTTGACTTATGGATGGGTCGAGCTGTGTAAAGTTTTATCTCAAGCAGAGTAGATGTTCAAATTAACAACCCGCCTTTAAATACTTCCCTCACGATAAATAGGTAAGGATTCGCACTCTCCAAGCATCATATTTCACATTGATACGTTAACACAAACCAACAACTGGCAAGTTTTGACTCAAAATAAAGGCGACCCATTTTAATCAATCCTATTCCCGACTCGCCCATCTTGCCACCTATGCCGACACTGAAGTGTAATTTTAATGCATACACCTTCCTAAATCCTTTTATTCAAAGATATAAAATATAATTATAATAACGCTTGTTTTAATCGTCATTAACGCGTAAACTATTCATACAAAATAAACATAAAACGATGAAAAGTGTTTACATGTCAACCCAAACCGCCCACCCATTTTGACCCGCACTAAAAATGACATGCTTCAACTTTCTTGTGTCGATTCTATCGATCTAAAGGAGCAGGGTTAATAAAAACCAATTTACCTTTTGGTAAAATAAAATTATGTAACCACAAACAAATTAAACCTGCAAAAATACCACTAAACTTTAGCACAAAATTATGAAATCCTATATTATACTCTGCACACTTTGTGCATAACATATTTCACAATACAGTCCTTTTGCGCATATTTCTACAAAGAAGATTGTTCAACCCATATGACCCATATCAAGTCAGCCAACTTAACAAACATGCATAGGTCTAGCCCGAAAACACATGTTACATATGAGAATCCTTTAGCAAAACTACATCCTCAAACAATGATGTTTAAAAAAAATACTAATTGTATAACAATCCACAAATCCTTCAAATCGGCATAACAGTGAATATGAATAATAACCAAAAACAAATAGAGTATATGAATCACCTTGAATTAGTTACCGATTAATTCAAACTTTGGGGATCAAGGGTATGGTTTCGTTGATGAACATGTGAATTTTCATCCATTAGCCAGATGATTATACCATTGACTAATTAAAAATCATGTAAAGCTAGGGGTTTAAGGTGGAATAATGTGGTGCTAAGGATTTCAGGTGGAATAAGGTCAAACCGATCGGATTTGTTTCTGTATTTTTTTGTGTTTATAATTGGGAATGAATGAGGGTGAATGTGGGTGATGAGTACTCCTTTTTTTTTTTATAAAAAGTTACACTTTTGGGTATCAATTATGATAAATATCAATGAGACCCATGTGTATTTTTGATTTTTTTTTCACATCAACTCAAAAACGTTTTTTCACACTTTTTTAGATAAAAAAGGAAATAATTTGAATTAATTTTTATAAAACTTGTTTTTTAAAAGATGAATTATTTAAAAATATTACTAAATAAAGTATGAATTGATTTTTTTGAAATGAAAAATTCCCAATAGGGGTTTTGTTTTATTATATAAAGATTTACCAAAGTCAACTAAAGGAAATAAACAGTTGTATGTTATAAAAACTTGAAAAACGTTTTAAAATGTGAAATCTACTATTCAATTATTCATAGCCTAAGCCCTAAAGCCTCAAATGCTATCCTTAATATATTAGGGCATGTACATACACATTTTGTACATTAATAATAAACTCATACTTATTTTGCATATTTTTATTTTTAAACATAGTCATTACGATTATGTTTAGCAATGCTTTGAAAGTAGTTTAGTATGATCCGGAAAAAGTTGTTTGTCTTTAAATATCGTTGTTAAAAAAATTATCCAAAGCTTGCGGAGGCAAAGCTTGGATTTAAGGTTAAAGAAATAAATTTAACGTAAAAACTGTAGCAATAAATTTCGCTCCAAAAACAAGTCTATTGTTTTTTTAACTCACGTTTGCTAACACGTTAATGATTAGGAACTAAGCTAACCCGGAAAAGGATGATTTGACAAATAAGCTTATAGTTTGGTGTTGTATATGATTCGTTAATTCAATTATTTGTATCTTAAATTTGAAATATCGATAGGAATAAAGGGCTAATTGCAAAAATTATTATGAAAATAGCTTATTGATATAAATAAGTACTTAACGAAGTTGGTTGACTAAAAGTGACCCAACACACACCAATCACCCTACTATATTCACGCGTCACCCTACTTGTTCCGTCGTTACAAGTTTGCTATTTATAATGGTGTTGTTGCTCTTTATTTGCTATGAAGTATATCTAGTAAATATTGGTTGTCTAAATGATTATGATTACTGTGATTAAGATAATTCATTGTTGGTCATATGATTAATCACTTTTTGTGTTAATATATATAGACTAATTGACAATCTATATATAAAAAGTCTAAATGAGTTTATGTATCTCAAATACGCTTTCAGTGAAGCTTGAACCTAAAACTTTTTGGTTGGTGGTCAACTAAAATACCACTACTTCAAAGATTTTGGGTATCAAGTTTAAACCTATATGTTGAAGTGTTTGTAACCTACACATATTTATTTATTTAAATTTAACCTTGACTCAAATGTGTGCCAACGAGGAGTTTTGTCCCCCGCGCGCCAAGGCTTTAAACCTACATTTTAAGTTACAGTAATATATTTGGTTTGACACTGATCTCGCTTTTGTGAATAAATGATTTCCAGATAGCATCTTATAGTTGATATTATTTAGGTTAATATATGCCAATAAAAAAATCTATAGCTTAATAAACTTATATGCATTTTTTGTCTCTTAGTACACTCAAGGGGGTGTTTTGGTTGTTTTTCAAACTTGGGGGAAATTTAGAAAATTAAGTTAAATGGAAAAGATGGCCATAAAAAATAGGTGAGAAAAAAAGTTGAGCATGGGACTCGAACCCGCACGTTCCAGCTTGCGTTAAGAAAAACTTCCCATTGTGCCACCATTTCACTTGTTTATAGATTCGGCATTAAACTTCTTTAACATCTTGTTTGATTAAAAAATTGTTACCAAAAGACAAGTGGTAAGTAACACATTTATTAAATTTGTATAATAAAAATACGATGTGCACTCTCTCATAAAAAGAAAATCGTACAATAAAAAGTGCTCAATTACTTTATGGTTCACACTTCACATGGTTAACTCACAATCTCACATTGTGTGGCACATGCATTTTGAAGACTTACTGTACACTTTATACTTAAAAAAATGTCCATCTAAGACTGGATAGCAAGGATGTGAGTCACTCACCTTACATCTCAATGTCACGTCAGCTTTTTCTTTCTTTTCATTTTCTCACCTTTACTCACCTTTTTGTGGGCAAAGATACTATATATTTACCTTCTATTAAAATACTCACTTTATACAAATATACCCTATTAAATATCCCACACACACTCACACACAAAATAAAAAATAATAAAACATCAAAGAACACTTTGCATTGGTCCCAACAAGAACCCAGGTCGACCTGCCACGTCGTCATTTCTCTCCAAATGACCCAGGACAACCCGGATGCCCCAATGACGATCCAATGATTTTTTATTTTTTTTTTTTTTAAACATTTTAACATTAAATTTAAATTTCATTCAAATTAAAAAAAACATTACATTACGAAAAAAAAAAAAAAAAAAAAAAAAAAAAAGAACAACATTACACTACTAATTTAGAAAAAAAAAAAAAAAAAAAAAAACATTACAATACGAATTGTGTTTCGTGGGTATTTCGTTAGAATGGTTGATTGAATATAGATGAAAATGGTGAGTGATGAATTGTGTTTGAGGTGAAGTTGGTATTTATAGAGTGGTAAAATGGGTTTGAATTTTTTTTTTTTTTTAGTTGGATGACCAAACGGTCGTTTTTTTAAATTTGTATTAAATATGCATTTATACGTTGGAAAAATGGGACAAAACATAGCTTGAACATCGGGTGTAAATGCAACTGATATTGCAAAAAATGGGTCGACGACCGATGTGGCAACCGGCCACCACATCCATGCCCAACCGATCTCAAATCGGTGGGTCAAAAATTCTCGTGCCCAACCGATTTCATAGCCTCGATTGCGACCAGCCTAAGGTGAGTCATTCACCTTATTTCATCTTGAAAAGCTGGAAGTTAAGGTGGGAAGAGGTGATGGGCTAGCCTTGGAAAATAAACATTCACATATCACATATCACAATGTCATACAAAAGTTCAATTCATTTTTCAAGTAAATATAAAATTTAACAGTATTGCAATCTAATCTTAAATAGTTAAGTTCAGTTAGCTTACAGTCGATTTGTGAAATATTCGAGTTTGACATATTAACTCGAAATATTCGAGATTGGCTTATCATGCACGATGAATAAATCAAGTCTTGAGATAGAGATTTTGTTGGATACACGGCGAGGTTATGGTATGTGAGTCTATTAGCATTGACAGTTATTAACGTTTTTAAAGAACATAAACTAATACACTATACGATTTTTAATATTTTGATATGCCGTATATTTATGAAATATCGGTTTCTCAATTTATCACATTAAACTTTGTGATCAAGGCATGTTTAAGAACTATTATTACCATCAGGTCGGGTGAGTAGATCATATTTTTATCTCAGACCCGAGTCATTGTCATTTCTAAATCATTAAAACCAAACACGATATGTTTAAGAAATTATGACATGATTAAATTGTTTGTACCTTTTAAATAATCATAAATTCTCCCAAATTTAACTGCTAAAAACCAACTAAATGTAACAACCTTATTGCATGTTTTTAACTTTTAAATATAACCCTCGAGATTACAAATAACAAAACCCTAAAACTTATAACATAAACATATCCAACTTATAACACCAACTAAATGAGTGTTCAACAACAAACAACAACAACAACAACAAACCCAATCCCGCTAGGGCAGGGTATGGGGGAGGTAAAATGTAGACAGATCTTACCCCTACCCCAGGATAAATCCGGAAGTAGAGAGACTGCTTCCAACGAGATCTCCGACAAGTGCATGTGTGCGGGAGAGAGAGGAAAGGAAAGAGAGCAAGGACAGTAAACAACAAGCAAAAGCAGGCAAAACAAGCAAACAAAGCAGAAACAAAAAGGAACCCGAAGAAAGACAATGAGGCAAGGGGACCCAGGCAAAAGCACATGCAAAGGATCACAAAAGCAAAGCGCAAACAAAAACAAAGAGCCAAGGCACAAAGAAAAGCAGGCTAACCTAAGGGAGCAACCCAGAGCAAAGCAAGCAACGCACGGGACCTAAAGCTAAGGCAAGGCAAAACGAGGCACCAAAAGCACAACACAAGGCAAAGCAATAGCATGAAATCCAAAGGGAACGCACATATTAAAGCAAAGCAACGCACTGGGCCTAAAGCTACGACAGAGCAAAAGGGATGCACTAAAACCAAAAACGCATGAGGCAAGGCAACAAAAAGACGCCTAAAAGCCTAACACCCAAAAAAAACAACCTAAAGCCACTAAGCACCTAGTCAGGACTACCGTGGATCCTCTATCTCTCCACCCCTTCCTATCTGAAGTCATGTCCTCCGACAAGAGAAGCTCTTTCATGTCGAGCTTAAGTCTATCCTCCCACCTGAGTTTGGGTCTACCCCTTCTTCTCACTCCATCTACTACTAACACTTCGACTCTTCTTACTGGCGCTGATTGTGGTCTCCTCCTAACATGACCGTACCACCTCAACCTTCTTCTCTCATCTTCAAAATAATATTCCCGACCTCAAGCTTTGCTCTGAAAACTCCGTTCGGGATGTTGGAATTACATAACATGACAATCATATATAAAACACATAAAACATCAAAGAACATGCGGAAGCGTAAAGGAACGTATAATGAATAATTAATTAACTAAAACATAAAATATGCGTACCTTTTTTATTCTAGCCGAACAAGAATCAATTCCACAAAACTAGCAATTGAGATGAACCCTAATTAGGGTTTATAGGATTATAAGAATTACCCCTTATCGTTTTGTAATTCAATCCAAGATACAATCAATAGTGTGATTGTACCACGTTCTTGTACACACGTACTATTAACGAATTAAAGTAAATATTAGTTTTAAAAACACGAAACAATTTGTTTTGTAAAAACAAGATGATAGACACCCAAGGAGGGTTGTACGATCGGTTATAATAAAAAACACACAAACAAGGTTTTAGGTTTTAGATTATGAGTACAAGAGATAAAAAAACTAAGACCCTAGGCCTTGTATTTATACCCAATATAGCTTAGTGACCAAGTTAGATATGGATTGGGTTTGGAAAACCCATAACCGATCGGTTTGAACTCCCCATGGGATTCTAGAACCTTCTCGGTCTCTATTTTTCAATCCAGTCCTCCCAATTAACATTTAACGATCGTTAGTCCATTACACTTAATTAACTTAACGCCCGTTATATTATTTCGTGTAATTAATAAATAAATATAACATTTATATTTAATTATTAACTTTAATTCTCATACGTAAAGCGTGCAATCTCGTGGTCTCGAGTTCGATCCTAACTCACGACTACTAATTTATATCCATAAAACTAACAGCTCCCACTTAGATATATCTTAATAAAGTGATCACATCGGTTAGCGTCTAGCAACACTTCGATGCCTCTAGTACAACTCGAGCAAGGCTCCTGGAAAACCTTTTAATGATTTCTCATTATTATTATCCTTTTGTTTCTAATACCATGTTAAATAAAGATATGGATTTAAGTCATTCTTTATTCAACCATTCTGCTTCTCGTTGTTAGTGATTGAGCAAGATTACCAAATCTTCTAAACATATTCGGGGAGATCTTTGGGCGTGGCACGCAAACATCTTGTCAACCCTACGAGGGCCCAACAAGATTAAACCCAAATAAATTTTAAGGGACAAATTCTATCTTGACTACGAGACTAACCCATTAACTTTGCAACACTTCGGAAACAACCCTTATGACTACCGATTCACGATAGCGTTAAGTTGTTCCACAGTGCACTACATTCATGACACTTATCTAGTATCTCAAGTCCGAGGATAACTATTCATGATTTACTTAATAACAATATCCATAAATTAAAATCATGTAGTTGAGATAAGTCCATATTCAATTCATTGAATATCATCCGAAATTGGTATGCATTCTCATCAATATACTATTAAGTATATTCTACCACATCACTTATATTTGTCTTTATTTAACGATACTCCCATATCATTAATTGACAACGGACGATTTAGAATAAATAAATTTATTCACGGATTAAACATGCAAATATAGGATACAATATATTATAAAATCAAACATACCAAGTATTTGATTTATTATAACAATTGTTTAACATCCCTTATCCAAATACTAAATAGATCAATGCATGAAAATTCCAGTTGATGAATTATGCCTCAAGTAATGATAATCATACTTGTTGACAAGACATAAATCAACCAACTTGATCTATCGTAATTTTGAGAATACTTATTTTAAGAATTCAATTAGTGAAGTCTTTGTATGTGTGCATTCACCAATCCACATAATAATTCATAAAGTGTGTGACATCCTCTATCATCAATTTATGACAATTTAAACTTTCAAACATTTTAAAGTTTAAAGTATTCTTATTCTTTTAATGTATAATGCAACTGCGCTCTTAGTAGCACAACTAGTTCACATGGCCATTAACAAGGATGAAATCCTACCATGACTAGTATTAAGTGTCATCTCAATTAAACCAGCATCATTATATACAAACAACAATATGCTCATTAAGACTCCGTAAACTTTAATATCTTATTGTATAATGTTTTATGTCTTTCAAACTTTCAAGTTTGTAGCTGATGACAATTTGCACAACAATTGACATATTGTTCATCCATATAATCTAGGAGCAATTCCAGGCTGAGGATGTAATTCTATTAGATTATTCATTACAAAAGTTATCTAATAACTTTTAGTTAGATATCAATGTTGTCAAATCACTTCTTATTCAAGAATGATACAACAATTTTAATACACAACATGATGTACATGATGAATCTACATGTCAGACTTAGATTTCATTTATGTTCTATCTTGTCAAAAGATATTTATCCATTTCCCAAATGATATATCATGTTTTATTAGAATCATTTATTTTACTGCACATGTTTATTAATAATAAACATATATTCCAAGCTTGTATGTTTTAATTCTCAAATCTTACAAGTGAAGTTTCATTCCAATCTAAGACTTAACATTTAGCTTACAAGGAATGTTACTTCCTATATGTTATACAACATATAAGATTTAAAACCTTAACATAATACTCCCACTAGCTTTCAGGAATACTTAAAATTTATCTTTATTTCAATTATAAATCAAAACTAGGATTTAATAATTAAACATAAAAATAATTTCATAGATGCATGCATTTATCCATTCATGAATTATTGAACTTCGTACACTTCCAAAGATTATATGAATTCAAAAAAACCTTTCGATTACTTACCATCCTCGCTCAAGTAATTTCTCAAGAAAGTGTTTTGATATTCCATTGTCATATTTCATATTAATGAAAACAAGTATGACAATTATCATCTTTATATATTTAATGTGTCTAGGAAAGAATATTCAATCACAATTAATTGCTTAAGTATGATTAATAATCTTGTCATAAAACATGCATTAAATATGTGTACAAATTTGTCCATATGATTTCTACACAGAGATTTAAACCACTAGAGTTTTCCATCTCTTTGAAGAAACTTATCTTCATTCTCTAGTTTAACTATTAAGATAAACCAAATTTCCAAAATTGATTATCTTTATAGACAACATCTTTAACATTCATAGTATGAGTAATTTACCTAATTCAATATTTGGTAATCCATCATAATGATTATCGGGTTTACTATAATCCCAGTAACTCACGCTCTTCTCAAAGATATAAATCAAATATCCGAGATATCCTTGCAGATCTATGAATGAAAATTCCATCATTTTGAGGTTAACATTTCATATCTAGCCTCATCATGATATTTACTAGTGTATTTAAGAAGATTATGTATCTTATAATTTTATCTTTCAAGATAAAAAAACTCCCACTCGCCTTTTGTAATATATAGACTATCTATATATACTTAGCAATTAGAGCAAAACTACATTGTTCTCTTTTTGGGACATTATTGTTAATACAAATATCGTCATTAAACGTTATTTATATTTTTTTATCTTTGCATAAGTTTTGTTAACGACAAAAGTAAATTTAATTTATAAAAGCTTAAAGCTTGTCAAGTTTAATAGATATTTAAACAAGCTTTTTCAAACAATATATTCATCATTCAAGCATTTACATTTATGATTAGTAACATCTTGATATGACTCTAATCATTATGTATGATAGTAGTTTTTAGAATGTGTTAAGTTCTTAAAACCAAACACTACTTAAGCATTTGCATATTTCTAAAATAGAAATACAACATATGACATCATGTATTACATCATGGAAATCATTGAAGATTCCATTAGATATTTTGTGTAGATTTGTACTCTTCATATCTTGCACAATCTCACTTAGATAGAGTTGACTTTGGCAAGATTTGATATCTTGGGTCGTCGGACCGGGCGGTACCAAAATGGTACAGGCGGAACCCTTTAAGGGGTCCGCCGTCCGTGAACGCCTCTCGTCCATTTTGGCTATAAATAGCAATGCCAAGCCAAGTAGTTTTCATCCCTTTCTAACATACTCTCATACATATCTTTCTCTAACCTTTCTAACTCGGTTTCATATCATATTAGTGATCTCTTTTGTAGCAAAGAAGATCAAGTCATATTCAAGCTTCAACGAGAAGTTGGAAGTCTTGTTTGTTTAGTGTTGTATGATCTAGTGTTGATCCATACTTCATTGTTGTATCAAACCATCATAATCTTGTGAGTGTGAGTGGTTAGTATTTTAGTCCTCAAAATACATTGTGTGTGGGAGTAGTTGTACCCTTGGAAAGAACTCGACATCTAGCTTAGTGTCGGAAATAGTGTAGCGAGTGTAAAGGTTTTCTCCGCGGTGAAAGGAGCTTGTTGACTAGTGAAGTTAAACTTTCGAGTGTGAGACTCGGGAGTGGAGTAGGGCAAGGAAAAAGAGTCCTTGTAGGCCGAACCACTATAAACAACTTATTGTGGTTTGATCATTTCTTTCCTTATTTACTTATTACACATTGCTTGCATATTTCATTAACATACTCAAGATCAATATCAATTGATCTTTCAATAAGTTTCAAAACAAAGTTTTCAAAAAGGAAACATTTCAATCGAGAAAGTATCCTTCGAAGACAACATTGCCGACATCTTAACTAAACCTCTTAAACGAGAACCTTTTAATCTTCTTAGACTTGGTTTAGGATTAATGGAACCAAACATGTAGGATAAACATAGCCCAAAACATTAGAATAATCAAAACAAAACAATTTTGTCTTGTACCGCCAATCGTAGCCACGGCGCAACGACAACAAAGACGGAACCAAATTTTGGTACCGTCTCGTCCGTGTGTCTCTGCTGTACAAAGCGCTATATACAAATCATCCTCTTCCTCAAAACCCACTTTACCAAAACGTGTAAAACTTAAACCAAGCTCATTATTGTCATCTTCCCACTCACTAATCATCGAAGATAACATCATTGTAAGTATCCTAACTACATTTCATCTCTTAATTCGAGTCTAGGATTCTTATCTATGCACAAACTATCACAAATCATTACATGGGGTTTTATGTATGCTTCTATACCAAATATGAATTCAATTGGCAAATTGCATAACTAGTCATTGAAATTAGGTACTACATTATCATATTGCATAAATAATTCATGCTTCCCACTAATTGATAGATAATAAATATAAGGCCTTATTCAAACAACCAAACACCCCATGTCAAAAGTTTTGAAAAGCTTCTCACTTGTAGGAAAACAATTTTTTTTCTTTCATTGCTAATACAAATAGAAACGTTAAAATTTTCATCACTTGCATGCTCTTGAATACTAAAGGTATTGCATAACTAATATGCACTCCCGGGTATATTCAAATGTAGCTACATTGAATTAGGAGCATTTGGGTTATCTCATGGTATTTGCCAAACACCCCACTAAAACTAATTTTCTTTGTGCATAAAATGAGTCGAGATAACCGCAACTCCAAATTGTTTTCATATAGGCACACACTAGAACCAAAAGACGTTAAATTTTTTTTTCATGTTTAACATATTTCTTATCCTTAGGAATAACCATGGTAGCCGCAAGATTCTATGATCACAAAGACACCCTTAACTACATTCCCAAACACCACAAAACCAAAGGACTTACCAAGGAACAAGTAGAAATATTTAGGGGTCTAGAATCAAGGTACTTCCATGAGGGTAGAACCATTCACTCATCATTCCTTCAACATACCAATCTTCGTGAAGAACTAGCCGCCATTCAATTCGATTGTCTTCTTGACATCGATGAACTTATTTGTCCTAAGTTTGTGTTAGAATTCTATGCTAGTGTGACCGGCTTTAATGATGAAGACGATGATGAATTTTGTCTTAGCTTTAGAATCAACCAAAATGACTTCACCATCACCTTAACCGAATTTGCTAAAGTGCTAGGAATTCCCAACCGAGGAACTTGTGTCTACACGGACAAGTGGTCCCTCACCGCTCTTGATACAATCAATGACCGCACTTCTCGCTACCTAACTCGTTTGGCCGATAAGGATACCATCCGTGAACACCTTTTTAACCCAAAAAGTGATACAACCCGAGTTACCCGAAAGGGAAAAGAGGTCAACCGAGATCCATATGGAATGGAGCTAAATGACCTTAAGCCCGAGTTTAAGAAATGGGAGGAGCTATTTAGAGCCAACGTCATTAGCACCGTAGGAAATAAGGATCACATAAACGCTTGTCTTTGTCACATGCTCTACAACTTGTCCACCCGCCAACCATTCAATTTAGCCTACTACATTGCTAGGAGAATGATTGATATTCCAACTCAAGGTCGGTTGCTCTTCCATACGGGATGCTCCTTACCCGTTTCTATAGAAACTTTGCACCAATCCCACCAACCCAAAAGGGATGCACCTTCACTATGAACTCATTCCTCACATCTTTGTACCTTTGAGTGATGAACGAGTTGCTAAGACTAAAGGCAAGAGAGCTAAACCTCCAACTCCTTCATCATAATCATCAAATAGCCCAGGATGGTCTTCCAAGCTCTCGCCTTCCACCTCATGAGTATTACGCATCTCTTCCCGAGATCGAGAATGAATCAGCAGAGTTCAAACAAACTAAGGGAATGTTCAAGTGCCTTGGTAGGATGATGAACAAGATTTACAAGAAGTTGGACAAATGAGGATACTTTAAGGAGTGTTTGGAACAATGCATTTTCTCTAATGTTTGATACTATTTTGTTGTTTTTATCTTGTAGGATGATAATATAACTTCTAAAATTGTCGTTTGCTAACAATCTTACGCAGGAGGATAGCGCAAGTATGCTATCAAATTTTACCCATTTTCACTATTATGTGATAATCAAAAGTCTTTTCTCAAAATCTATGCTCCACTATGTTTATACACGTGTTATTTACTTTTCCTAACTAGAAATGTTTAGTATAATGACTTTTGAGAAAAATTTCGTGTTTCAAAATGTCCCCGACACCTAAAAACGTACTCATCCATATTTCAAGACTCCACGGATCGGGACGGCACCATAATTTTGGTACCGTCCTTTATGTATTTTGGTACCGTAGTGCATGACAGTAGTGACAGACAGCACCCTTTTAGGGTACCGTCAGTGTATGGTTTTGGTGCCGTGGATCCTCCGTACTTTTCTCGAATTTCGACTCTTTCGTGATTCCAAATTATCTTCCATCACTTATAAATCAATCTTAATTAGTTTATCTTGTTATTAGAACTAGTATAATTCACTAAGGTATATAAGAAATCCATTTCCCACCAAAATTCAAAATTTGAAAAATCCACCCAAGGAGCCCTTTATATAAAGGAAGGAACCAAATTTTTGGTACCTTCAAACTGTGGTAATCTGAATGTTAGGAAATTCCACTCACTAGAACACATTTATTGCAAATCTTTTCTTCTTCACTCCATCTCCTTGTATGGATTGACTTGGGTGATATGACTAGCATTCAACCCACTTCCAAATCATTAGGAACCTCATCTCTTCAATGGTTCAACATCAAATCAAACACATTTCTCAACAATTTTCACTCCTATAAATTGAGAGTTTTACCATGATCATCCTCACACCTTCCTCATTTTCACCATTATCTAGCAAAGCAAAAACCAAAGTTAAAAATGACTAAATCATCTCCAAAACCTTGCAAGAAGACCGCTAGAATGAGCGTGAGGCCTTGTTGCTTCGTTCATCTTAGCTCATCATCCGAGTCTTCTCCACTCACAATCTCATCTCCCATCCGAGATGATACAAATCTTACCTTAGCTACACCCAATACATCACACATTGTGATCACCACTCCACCACCAACAAAAACACCTACTTCACCTCCATGGCACCCATCCAAACATCCAAAACACCTCACCACCTTCACCACCAAGGTCTCCAACTCTCATTCCTATGGAGTTATTTTCAACGCCACCAACATCACCAAATCCTTTCCTAGAGGACTTGGAAGACTTGCCTCCTAGGCCAAGTCATCCACCACCATTGTCATCCTTTGGCACAATTGAGCGAATCGCTCATGAATCACCTCGGTCATCCTTTGACCCAAATGCCCCATTAGGGCCAAGACCTCTCATTTTCCACCCCATTCACAAGGACATTCATGGTCCTTTATATGGGGATCATCCACTTTCATCATCAATGTCCCCTCATATTGAGGACATTCCGGAGTGCATGTGGGATGACAATCCCACTAGAGAGGAGATTCAAGCGGAACTCCACAACCTCCACCAATTCAAAGGCATGGTGGATTCTCACTTAAGTGAGACAATGCAAATGCAAAATGCTTTGCTTGCATCCATCATGACCACTCCAAACATCCCCAACACCACCAACACATCCACCATTCCACCACCACAACCTCCCCAAACATTCTACCCTCCAAGGCATGGTTGCTCAACTTGTGAGCAAGCGGGCTAAACCGTGGAACGGACCGGGTTATGGTCCATGACTTCAAGAAGAAATGAGGTTCATCCTCAACCACATCCTCGAGCGTCTCAACGCTTCTTTCCCATCCACCATCACTTTAGGATGGTTTTAGACTAGTCTTTCTTGTTTTACTTTCTTAGGATAATTTTATTTCTTGTACTAAAACACATCATTGTGTTCTCTTTTCATGATATTTACTCATGAAAATTTTTAACTAATGAATGTTGTTTATTATATTATTGGTGTCATTACATAGTGTTTGGAAATGCTTGTGAATGATCATTATTACTAACAATTTTTTTTGTAGTTTTATTTTCACAATCCATGAATCTTCCCATTAAAGCACCCAATTTAGGGGAGCTTTGAACAAGGGAGATAATAGCTCGCTCATTACATTCAAGATAGCCTCTTCTTTTTGTTGAGACAAAAGGGAGAAAATATAGAACTTTGAAATTATTTATATTTGACTTTTCTGAAAAAGTCAAACTGCATACTTTGACTCTCTGAAAAAGTCAAACATCATGCATCAACTAGTGAATACTTTGACTTTCATAAAAAGTCAAACATCATACACTTGCATTATCATTTCCTTTTCAAGTTCTAAAACTATTATTTTTATAACTCTTGTATAAACTTTGTATCTTTTATAAAAATAAAATTTATATTTTGTCCTCAACAAAAGGGAGATTGTTAATAAATATCGTCATTAAACGTTATTTATATTTTTGATCTTTGCATAAGTTTTGTTAACGACAAAAGTAAATTTAATTTATAAAAGCTTAAAGCTTGTCAAGTTTAATAGATATTTAAACAAGCTTTTTCAAACAATATATTCATCATTCAAGCATTTACATTTATGATTAGTAACATCTTGATATGACTCTAATCATTATGTATGATAGTAGTTTTTAGAATGTGTTAAGTTCTTAAAACCAAACACTAATTAAGCATTGGCATATTTCTAAAAATAGAAATACAACATATGACATCATGTATTACATCATGGAAATCATTGGAAGATTCCATTAGATATTTTGTGTAGATTTGTACTCTTCATATCTTGCACAATCTCACTTAGATAGAGTTGACTTTGGCAAGATTTGATATCTTGGTCGTCGGACCGGCGGTACCAAAATGGTACACAGGCGAGAACCCTTTTAAGGGTCCGCCGTCCGTGGGACGCTCTGTCCATTTTGGCTATAAATAGCAATGCCAAGCCAAGTAGTTTTCATCCCTTTCTAACATACTCTCATACATATCTTCTCTAACCTTTCTAACTCGGTTTCATATCATATTAGTGATCTCTTTGTAGCAAAGAAGATCAAGTCATATTCAAGCTTCAACGAAGTTGGAAGTCTTGTTTGTTTAGTGTTGTATGATCTAGTGTTGATCCATACTTCATTGTTGTATCAAACCATCATAATCTTGTGAGTGTGAGTGGTTAGTATTTTAGTCCTCAAAATACATGTGTGTGGGAGTAGTTGTACCCTTGGAAAGAACTCGACATCTAGCTTAGTGTCGGAAATAGTGTAAGCGAAGTGTAAAGGTTTTCTCCACCGGTGAAAGGAGCTTGTTGACTAGTGAAGTTAAACTCTCGAGTGTGAGACTCGGGAGTGGAGTAGAGCAAGGAAAAAGAGTCCTTGTAGGCGAACCACTATAAACAACTTGTTGTGGTTTGATCATTTCTTTCCTTATTTACTTATTACACATTGCTTGCATATTTCATTAACATACTCAAGATCAATATCAATTGATCTTTCAATAAGTTTCAAAACAAAGTTTTTAATTGGTAAACTATTCAACCCCCCTTCTAGTTTTCTACAATTACAAATACACATTGATAATTCCTGACTTTAATTTGTTAATAACCTATTCATAAGTAGTTTAACAAATTCAGAATCTTCAATTTTAAAACTTAATGTGATTCATCACATTCCATAATAAAATGGTGTTTTATTAATCTTCTAGGTTGGAGTCATATTGAGTATATTCAATTCATACTCAATTTTCTAACCTTGTTACTTTTTAAGAAAGAAGTTGTGGTTATCTTGAATCAAACAAATCAAATAAAGTTTGATTCTCCTAACCGAACATACCATCAACTTGTGGTATTCATTAGAATTAATATTGTAAGACAATCTAACAATATATAAGATAAACATATTCCTTTTGGCTTACCTATTTACCAACTAAGTCAACTTAATGGTATAATAGACTTTTCAAGCCAATTGCATGCTTTATAACACAAGTACTCTTTAACCAAGTCACTCATATCCATGTCTCATCAAGAAAACATAAACTGTTATAATCCCATTATCGTTATAAATCATTGATCAACTCAATGACTTCTTATATATGTCTTAATTAAAAAACATAACAATTTAACGCCTTACTTTATTATAAGTTTTAAAAGACTTTATGTTTATGTCTTTACAATGAATCATAAACATGTTTAACTAAAGTAATTATGAACACAACTCTTGGTTTCAATAGTAATTTCAAGTTAATTTATTTACTTCACAATAATGTAGGACTACATTATTTTTCATTTATGTCATTCCAAAATACATAAATAAACAAATTGAAGTAGTATTAGATTACTTCATTTATTTATGTCATTCTAATAATACATAAATATTTAATTTGAAGTAGTCTTATATATCATTTTGACACGTGTTCTAAATACTTGTCTAATTTAGAAATCGCAAATATGTCCATGCAAGGTACGACTTCACATGGTCGACATGGAGATTTACTTTGTTGTTGCAATCTCGCCAAGTTCTCACATGACGTAAATTGCAACACCAAGTGTTTCTTGAATTAGATATGTACAAGTCATATTAGAACGTTAGTCTCTTACTTGCGATCAAGAGAATCCGTTAAATCATATACTTATATGTTGTACCTTGCACACAATATAGATTTCTCCCACTTGTGCATGGAACAACATCATGTAGCGAGATAAACAACACGACATATGTTTGTTTATGTGACCAATATGATTGTGTCATTGATATTAGCATAACTAGTAGATGTAGAACCACTTCATTGTCTAATAAGGAAACGTACATGACTATCTTTGAAAACATAAGTGCTACAAGTGGAAAGTAATTATCTTAAGACATTCTAGAGATAATCTGGGTTACTACCAAGATGACAAAGCTTGTAACTCCCACTGAATTAGAGATCATTACATTAATTCCTTATTTAGTAATAAGAATACAATACTCCCAATCGGATTTGACAACATTTTAAGTGTTTCATTAACCAAAGGTAAGAAAATAGTGTTCTATTTACTTCCCTACACTTTTGAGAAAGTCCATACATAACAATTACTTATGTACTAAAAGAGTGTATTCTACTATGTAGATGATGAATTATCCATCAATGCTATTAACTTGAAAAATTGGGCATGCAATTTCTTTCTTAATAATTCTACTATTCCAACAATTGTAAGTAGTACTTTTAAATGGTAAAAGCACAACAACTAGATAAAATATGCTAGTTTGTCTTTTACCAATTTTGCAGTAAATTAGTCCAGCTTCTAATTTAATATCTCAGAAAATATCAGAAAATATGCAAATTTCTTAACTATTAAAATTTGCTTACGAGTTATGTATTTAGAATTTAGACAATTCTAATTGTCCTATCATACCTTTCTCATTCATGAAAAGGAATATGATTGAATCTCACTCTTTCTTATGAAAGGAGGACTAGGTTTATTCTTTTAGCAAAGTTGACTCTACCAAAAACCCTTACGAGATATAGATCAATTTATCAATACAGAATAACCTCACGTTTACGGTTTAATGTTGCATTAATACATTTAAAGAATTTTCAAAATTCAATTTTAGTATTTTCGATAATTAAACTTTTCAAGAAAATAAAATACCCAAGGTAATATTCATATAATCATAGAATTTTCTTGAAAACTAGGATCCAAATTATCATAGGTTCATTACATCAGTTGATCTGCTAGTAACGAAAGCATATAATAGAGTAATCTGTCGAACAATAATTGGCAAACATTTTCCAATTCCTAGATCATTATGGGATTTACATTTTCCAACGCTATTGTAAATGTAAACATGTTTTATCATATCTTGTGCCTTGAGTCCAGATCTCACTTACTACTCAATTTAAGTCGTCTAACTTAAAGAACTGCAAATATGTTCATGCAAGGTCTGACTTTACATAAAGATTTACCTTTCCATCACAATCTCGCCAAGTTCCCACATGATGTAAATTGCAACTTCGAGTGTTCCTTTAACTAGATGGCACTAACTTAATTTTAAAGTGTACTAGTTTTGATTTATGGTGTCAAATCAAACATGTACGAAGAAGCATGCATACAACTTCGTATCAATAGTTTTTAATAAATTTTTTTTATTAACCAATTCGTAAAGATCAAATTATCAAAGTTTTGATTGAGGTATTGGTTTCGCCAATCAAGGAATTTACTTTTAATTATCATCCATTATATCGTACTTTTTCATAAGTCTAAAGACTTAGTGTTTCGGATAATTACCCCAAAAGTGGCGCATGGAATTAAAGCTAATTCGCCCTTAAGATGATTTTGTACGCATAGCCTACTTGGTAACTCCAATTTTACTCGCAAGGAAGCGGAGAATTCGGTCAGCGCTGAAGCAATAACCTCCTTCTTTAGGGTCACAATTTAATGCGTTCCCCTCCTTATACCCCCCACACAGTCCTTCAAGTTGGGTGAGCCGTTCTCACTATTTGTACCAAAATCATCAATCAATTAAACATTTGAAAACTTGACTCTTCAAAAAACAAATCAAATTTACCATTGTTTAGTCCGTTTTATTTTTCTATTCAAAATTACCCTTTGCTTAAAACTTGTCACACATAATAAACAAACAAGTAAACAAATAAAAAATAAATAACTAAAACAATGCGCACATAACTAACAATTAATACGTGTAAACAAGTAGTCACATGCAACTTATTTGATAAAACATATAATAATCAATATCTAGGTTAATAATGTATATATTAACTAGGGCTTTTACCGCACAATTGAAAGTGAGCCACATACATCGATGAATCGATCAAGTAAGCCTTAATTAAAATATACCAAATTGCACATAATTGATTCATTAATATTATTGAGGTATTCCCCAATTCAAGATTTATCAAAACAATAAACATGTGTATAAGACTTAACAATTAATTTCCGCATAACCAATCTTAACAATTAAATATATATCGACAATAATCCATGCCAAACATGCACATTTTCATGGATTTAACATAACAATTATTCACGTTGTCACAATATCGCATACAATTTCATGTCACATAACAATTTATTCATGAATATATCACGTAACAAATATATTAATTATAGGTTTCGATATTGATAACAAAACAATTTTATAAACCTTAAAAATATTTTTTTAAACAAATCGACCAAAAAAATTTTAGGATCGACCATAAAAAAAAATACGGGGTCGATTTTTTTTTTTAAATAAAATTAAAACCAATTAAGGCAAAAGCCCTAACCCTAAAATTAGGGTTTACATAATCATAACCAAAATCCTAGAATAATCATATCAAATAACATACAATATTCGTTTTTTTACATGTTTAGTAATTAATTACTCATTAAACAAGACTCGTGATGCCACTGTTGAAATTATATAACATGACAATCATATATAAAACACATAAAACATCAAAGAACATGCGGAAGCGTAAAAGAACGTATAATGAATAATTAATTAACTAAAACATAAAATATGCGTACATTTTTATTCTAGCCGAACAATAATCAATTCCACAAAACTAGCAATTGAGATGGACCTTAATTAGGGTTTATAGGATTATAAGAATTACCCCTTACCGTTTTGTTATTCAATCCAAGATACAATCAATAGTGTGATTGTACCACGCTCAGTACACACGCATTATTAACGAATTAAAGTAAATGCTAGTTTTAAAATACGAAACAATTTGTTTTGGAAAAACAAGATGATCGACACCCGAGGAGGGTTGTACGATCGGTTATAATCAAAACACACAAACAAGGTTTTAGGTTTTAGATTATGAAGACAAGAGATAAAAAACCAAGACCCAGGCTCAGATTTATACTCAATGTAACTTGGTGACCAAGTTAGATATGGATTGGGTTTGGAAAACCCATAACCTATCGGTTTGAACTCCCATGGGATTCTAGAACCTTCTCGGTCTCTATTTTTCAATCCAGGTCCTCCCAATTAACATTTAACGATCGTTAGTCATTACACTTAATTAACTTAACGTCCGTTATATTATTTCGTGTAATTAATAAATAAATATAACATTTATATTTAATTATTAACTTTAATTTCATACGTAAAGCGTGCAATCCCGTGATCTCAGCTCGATCCTAACTCACCACTACTAATTTATATCCATAAACCTAACACGGGATCATGAGTGTTGTTAGACAAAATACCTCTATTTATAAAAGATACGCAATTTTATAAAAGATCGCAATTTATTAGATACTAAATATTACAATTTAAACCGCTAAATTTCTTCATTATCGCTTACTCTACACTCATATATATCGTTAAAAATATCACATTACAAATTAAAGCTTAAGTATACACCGTCCTCGTTATGCACGAATTGCTGTCTACTCCGAGACAAAACATGGTTAAAATTGGAGACACTGTTTCATTACCTTAAAACTGATTTGACTAAACCAACTAACATGCGCCACCTAAATAAACAACCCATGCTAAAATGCACCAAAACACAACCCACCAGGCCCACCGCCATATATCTACAAATTTACCGGCTTTTTAGAACTTCCATTTCAAGCAAATAACTGTTTTATTTTTAAAGATAAACTTCACTTTCATTTGTGCAAAAACAGACACACCTTCCAACCAACTATATATACAAGATCAGTTTACAGTTACAAAATCTTCATATTTATAGTTTTTATCTTCTTTCTATATATTACTAGAAAAAAAATCTTCATATATTTTTCGTTACTTATATTTCAAGATTCAAGTGACCCAGATAAGTTCTCATCAAGTACTATAATGGGTGTGTTTTTTTTTTATAGTTTATGTAAATCTTTAAGGTTTTTGCTTAGTATGTTTTGATATATGATATGTTTTAGAGACATGTAACATGAGCTATTCGCGAAACATGGAAGACGAATACGAGAAGTTTATTCGACGAATGAATCCGCCTCGAGTTGTTATTGATAATGATTCCTGTCAAAATGCTACTATTATTCAGGTTTGTGTTTTTTTGTTGTTGTAGTTTTTGAAGCGTTTTTGTAATATGAGTTGTTGTTGATTTTGGTTATGTGTCATGAAACAGGTTGATAGTGCTAATAAGCATGGGATACTTTTGGAAGTTGTGCAAGTTTTAACTGATTTGAACTTTGTTATTACGAAAGGTTATATTAGTTCTGATGGAGGGTGGTTCATGGATGGTAATGTTTCTAACTTGTTATATTATAGTTTTGGTTTAATGTGTTACAGTATATAATAAGCTGTTTGGATAAGCAGTTTTGAATTATTATTTTTGATTTGCTTATTCAAAACAACTTATAGTTTAGTCTCAGTTCAAGTGTTGAAATAAATTGTTTTTAATAAGCAGTTTGAGTAAACAGTATGGAGTTGTTTATTCAAAACAACTTATATTTTGGTCTCAGTTATAAGTGTTGAACTAGGCTGTTTTGGATTAGCACTTTGTGTAATAATTTTTAACCTGTTCTGTAAAAAGCTGGTATGTTAGTTTCAATTCGAGTGTTGAAACAACGTACTTTATTTAAGCTGTTGAGTTGTATTTTTAAAACTTGAGTGTTGCAATAAGGTGTTTTGGATAAGCAGTTTCAACCAAAAGTTCCAAAATCTTTATTCAAAACAGCTTATTGTACTTACAGTTAGCTAGATAAGTAGCTTGGGTAACCAATAACAATTACCTTCAAAACTGATGCGAGAACCAGATAAGTGGTTCAAATAAGGAATTTGAACTCCCTTTTAATCAGTCTTATCTTTTATTGTATAGTCTTCAATGTCACTGACCAAGAAGGAAACAAAATTACGGACGAAGAAGTGTTGGAATACGTTCGTACGGTAAGCATTGTGTGTTTATGGCTCATTTCAACCCACTTAGAATACTTTTCTAATTTATCATGTTTATGTAGGCTCTTGGTTCAGAGACTAGCTTCATGACATCAGTGAAATCTATTGGGGTGTCTCCGACGGAGGACCACACCGTAATCGAGTTAACAGGAAGTGACCGACCCGGACTACTCTCTGAACTATGTGCTGTTCTAACACACTTGAAGTGTAATGTGCTAAACGCTGAAGTATGGACTCACAACACTCGAGCTGCATCAGTTATGCAAGTAACCGATGAGGAATCAGGTGCAGCAATTTCTGACCCAGAACGACTCGATAACATAAAGCAAATGCTATGCAATGTGCTCAAAGGGAGCAATGAAGGTCGAGAAGCTAAGACTGAGGTTGTTCATGGTATTACTCATACTGAAAGACGGCTTCATCAGATGATGTTTTCTGATCGAGATTATGAAAGAGGTAGTGATGATGGTTTAGATGAAAAGCAAAGGCCTGATGTGACGATTGTTGATTGGCATGATAAAGATTGTTCAGTAGTCACTATTCGTTGTAAAGATAGGCCTAAACTTTTGTTTGATACGATTTGTACTTTAACGGATATGGACTATGTGGTTTTTCATGGGAATGTGGATACTGAAGGACCTGAAGCTCATCATGTTAGTAACCTTTATTGTTTTCGTTTAGTTTTTATTTTAACTTCACTTATGCTAATACGATATTTTTGGGTTTGTGGTGTAGGAATATTGTATCAGACATATAGACGGGTCTCCTGTTAAATCAGATGCAGAGAGGGAAAGAGTGATCCAATGTCTTGAAGCAGCCATAAAACGAAGAGTATCAGAGGTAAGACGGGTCACTTTGTCGAAAATTATTTCTATGGGTTCCTGTCACTTTTTCACATCATATCACATTACCGACCCATAGAAAACAAGGAATGGACTATGTGATTCCTATAATGTTTGCGGTCCCATGAATGGTCAATAAAATTTCTTTGTCTGATCATGTTCTTAAAATAATCCTCTTGTTTTCTTGCCATAACTTGATTCTCTGATCATGATAAAAAGTAATGTCAATTTGATGCTGATTTTCACGTTATATTTTAACATAAGTCAGAGGAAACTACCCAGTGTTTTGTTTTGTAATGTAATTTATTTTATTATCCTGTAAGTAAAATATTTAACAACTAACATGATTCCAAAACTAGTGTGTGGCTCAGTAAGATCCCATAACACAAGGTAAAAGCCTAATAAAAAAGTCTGTAATGTAAGGAAAGATATGCTAAGATTATTGATCTAGCACATGCTTGAAAAGATTTTGTTATGATACTGCATTTGTCTCTTTGCATTCATATTTTTTACCATTTAATATGTTATTTGTAATTTCTTAGGGGTTGAAGCTAGAACTATGCACAACCGACAGGGTTGGGCTGCTATCAAATGTCACTCGCATCTTTCGTGAGAACAGTCTAACTGTTACAAGAGCTGAAGTCGCAACACGTGAAAACAAGGCTGTGAATACATTCTATGTTCGTGATGCTTCAGGGTACCCTGTGGACCTTAGGATTATTGAATCTATTAGGAATGAAATCGGGCAGACCATACTTAAAGTGAAAGGCAACTGTGAAGATTCAAACCAAGGTCCTCAAGATTCTCCCAGCAGGTCCCTTTTTGGTGGCCTTTTTAAGTCCAAATCCTTTGTTAACTTTGGCCTTGTTAGATCATACTCATGAGGATCTTAAACGCCCAACAATTATGATCAAAATGACTTGTACCTCGTGCATTTAGAAGTATTTGTTAGCAGAGTGATCTTTGGCCATCTTATATGATTAGTATGTTTTTTTAAGTTTATGTCCACATTGTTAGGTTGTGGTTGTAAATATCCGTTAGTTTTAGTACTGATCCAACACCACGTTGGATCTGCAGAAGTGACGACTGGTTTGTGTATATACTTAAGGACTTCTTTATTATCTACTTATTTAGTTTCTAATGAAGCATTGCTCTTGATCTTTTTGTTGGATGAATAGAATGGCATTATGTTTTTTGAAGTTTGTAATGGATAAAATGACCGTTTGATATGAAACATTCTAATTCGTATCCAAGATTAAATCAGTGGTCAGCATGCACGCACAAGCTACACGGATATGATTTGTGCACCATTGTCATTACTTGACATGCTGCAACTCCCGTCCAAAAAGTTGTAGTTTAACCTTATATTCAAGTCATTCGACCATGCATTTTCCCTTATACAAAATTTTCTCATAAGTGCCATGCCATCACCCTATGTTGGCTCAACTGTATTAACCACTGCAAATCATCTTTATAATTCTGAGATTGTAAGTTAAATCTACTTAAAAGTACAAATACAGGAGTTTCATTACACTTACGAAAAAGAGTGTGATGGAAAGCAACTAATCAGCATCCTTTTTGACCAAATGAATATTCAAAAGTGAAATCATATGATTATTGGCAGAAAGGAACATCAAATGATGTAATGACACTTTTAAGAAAATCTAATCCAATCTTTTTTCACTTATTGGTTCCACCATGGGCTACATTTGTCGAGCATTAGATGGCTAGGGGTGTCGACAAGTGGCTATTGTTTGTGGGCAGTGATTCATAATTCATATAATCACTTCGTACATAACATAGTTTGTCATACGTTGTTCATATTATATACTTGACGTACCAAGTAATTCTAGTCATAAAAATCATCTCCTATAGCTTTTTACAAACTAATGTCTGTGTTTCATCTACCGAAAAATCCCAACTCTTAACCACTAGGCTATTATCTTAAGAGATGAAATCGAAACCAATTGATTATTTTCAGCTTAGGTTATGATGGGTAAGTGGGTATATATGAATTCGGTAACGAAACTATATAGGGCTTTCAAGAAAGTTGGCCACACTTTGGCGGCTCGGCCCAACAGATTATACGAACATTGCACTATGGGCTAATATTAGAATTAACATATTATCAGTATGGACTTATAAATGCAAAGTCATTACTAAAAAAAAATTATACAAAATTGCTACGGGTGTAAATAAACCGGACGAATATGAACGAAGCTTGTTAATGCTCCTTTGTTTAATTTTAACGGGAAAAATGAACGGACATGAACGCTTAAACGGACGAATTTTCTTGTTTATGTTCATTCATTAAAAAATGTGGTTGTTCGTGTTCGTTTATATTCGTTCATTTATAGATTAAATGACACTAAATGAACGTATGAAAATAAAGAAAAAAATATATACAAAATATTGTGTTTAATGCGTGTTCATTTGGTAGAGTATATTTTTACAGTATATAATAAAAGTATATACGATATATAAATAAATAAACGAATATAACAAACATTAACGAACGTATAATTGAATGTTTACGAACAAAAATGAAGAAACGATACTTTCTTTTATGTCCGTTCATTAATTAAACGGACATAAAATCTTGTTCGTCGTTCATTTAATAATTAAACGCACATAGATGAACATTTTATCGCACGGTTCATGTAATGTTCTGAAATTTCGCATGCTTGCTATTCTTATGATGTTTTCAAATGTTTGAAAGTAATATATATTTCACCTTTGCACCAAATAAAAAATATTTTGAAATTTCGTTTCATGTACAACCTTAAAAATTGTTACTTCATTCGTTAAAAAATTCATCACTTGGCTAATGAGATGTTATCTTTACCTTTTAAAAGATTTGACTTGTTGTAATTAATATATATATTAAACACCAACGAAAACGATGTTGTTTTGTACTGAACCAGGTGCTGTCTGTCTTGAGAGTTATGACCACCAGTGGAGTCAGGCTTTCTTTGCAATTCTTCATGAAACAAACCAACTCACAGGTGTTTAGACTTCATTGCTTTCTGTTTGTTTTTCATAAAACTCGGCTTTCTTTTTCTTTTTTATATTTTTTGTTTTTGTGTTGACATAACTCTTATGGCCCAATGTCTGATTTTGTAAATTCTTCGGCTACTGTTGGTAATTAAAAGAACGAAACAAACAAACAAGCGGAGGTAACAACAATTGACAAACAGGCGGAAGCTATTATTATTATCAAATCGAATTCAAAGGTACAATCTTCTCAACATATGAATCCTATATATAGGCTAAAACAAACCGACCTAACATAGTTTTTCCTAATACGAAATTACCAAAATAGCTAAATCCTAAACGGCCGTCTGCCTGTAGGAGTTTAAACCACATTCTAACAATCTCCACCGTGATTGAAACTCCTAAGGAATATCAAGCGTTTCAAAAACAAATTCAAATTTTCAAATGCTAGAGAAACTAGCCTAATTCAAACAAATGATCGAATCCGAAAACGATCCAAAACAAAATCAAATTCAAATTTCCAAATTCCAAACGTCAATCTTCAAAGCACATCACATTCGAAACCTGAGTAGCACGATACGTCCATAGGAGTAGCCGCCAACAAAGCTTTTTCCTTAAGTTTAGGACAATCAATCGTCCAATGACCAGGCTCCTTGCAATAGTTACAAATATCTCGAGGATTAGAACCTTGAGAACTTGACGATGCTCCACCATTATCTTTACCTTTTTCAAATCGATATCGACCCCTATTACGACTTGTGGCTGCTAAACCTATGGATTGAGACTCATTACCAGTGACAATCAAATTCGGGCAACAAATTTCAAAAGCCCGGCGATCCAAATTTTCCAAAGTAACAAATTCCAAATGATCGAACAAATTCCAACGACTTGAACCAAGTCTTCAAACACCAAATCGATCTTCAAATTTCAAATACCAGATCCAAATTCTAATGACCCACTTATGTAATAAGAATTACGGTCCAAATTCAAATACCCAAAACAAATACCAACATTCAATCATGTCACTAAACCAAACCGACCTCACCAAATTCTAAATTTAAAGGCGACCAAATACTAGCTCCAAAAACCCAATAAATAAAGCCCAAATTCAAAATAACATCTAGTTACCAAAAGCCCAAAACAAAGTTTTTAAGACCAAAGTATGATCTCGGCTAAACAAACCTAGGACTTTTCCAAGCAATCGCAGTTTCTTCTTTTTCTTTTTCTTCATCTTCAATCTCAAAAAACACGCAACTTCCAAACGATCACGAAAAAAAAATTCCGATCTTGTCACCTACACCCAAAACCAACGAATACGAAGACCCAAGAACCTTCTCGATCGATCGAACCTAGCTCGATACCACTTGTTGGTAATTAAAAGAACGAAACAAACAAACAAACGGAGGTAACAACAATTGACAAACGAAGCGGAAGCTATTATTATTATCAAATCGAATTCAAAGGTACAATCTTCTCAACATATGAATCCCTATATATATAGGCTAAAACAAACCGACCTAACATAGTTTTTCCTAATACGAAATTAAAAATAGCTAAATCCCAAACGCCCGTGAGCAGTAGGAGTTTAAACCACATTAACATTCTACAGATAAGGTTCTTTTTTCTGAAGCAGTATTCTTTACGTCCAGGATAATTTTGTAATTGTGATGATCTGCACAGCTGATATCAAGTATAATATGGATACATCTTTTAAATTGTAACCGTTTATTTCATAGACATCGTTTAACTTCTTTTACTGATAATAATAAGACTCTTTGGTTTCAGGTGTAACAACCCGCATTTTTCGAGTTACTTTTTATATTTTTGAAAAGTTACTATTCACTCTTATTATTCACTTTCACTATTCATCCCGCAAAATTTTTAATCCACATTCTCGTAAGATAAATTATTTTAGTAATAACATGAGAGTTCGACTATCGTTAGATCATTTTCGCAAAAGTTATTAAGAAAACATCGTCTTAAAGTTTTATTTTGGTCGGAACACCATTTCAACATCCCGTGCTTAACGAAAATCAACTCTGATAATTTTTCTCACATCAGATAAATTTTTAGATCACTCATGATTAATTTGAGAATTTTTAAGATTTATTATTTTTATGTTACCAAATAAGCCAATACAGAACAAAACTAAACTTACGTTTTAAACAATTCTACTTACATCCGGACTTAACGATTCTCAAGATCGTGTTTCTAATATGTTTTGAAACTTTTACATTTTTGGAAAAGTCAAACATATTTCCTCCTCCTTTGACCATAAAGGAATTAATCATAAATCCAAGATCCGTACTCAACTAGAGTATATAATAACAATGATTGAACATGCACAGCGGAATAATAAGAACACAATCAAAGTTACCAACAAGGTTTTTCTTAAAAAAACTATGATCCTCTATGGATCTTTGTTACACTCTCTAAAGATGTTTTTCTTGAGTGTTTTTATCTTTGTTCCGGTGTACTTAATACAAAAGACTTAAGCTCCTTTTATACACAAGGAACACTAAACCCTTTCTAGGAATGCATACATGCAAGCATGCAACTAAATATTGTTTTAACCCATACATAGAATAATTATGTGAAAACTCTAAACAAGCCCATGCTAACCTTGGGCAAGACAATAATAAATATGGGCTAACATATAAATAATTAAACTCAAGCACGCCTACAATCGATTCATTATTTCTAGAATATCATCTTCATCTTCACAGATTCCACTCACTCATCGCTTCAGCAGAATCCACGGCCACGTAATTCCCAACAATCCTCCCTAAGTGGAATTTAACTATGTTAAGTTCCAGTTTCGAATCTTTAAAAATTTCTAACTAGAGGATTGTAGCAACAAATGACTAAACTTCCCAACAATCCTTCCCAACAATCATCTAACACTTTAGAACTCGAGATTGTACTCGAACATCGAGTAAAGAACCAATAACAATTTCATCTCTACGATGACCAAACTTTGAAACGCCTGTGTCTTTGCAAAGAACAAATGACATAATGTACCTCAATACATATCGCTTCAAACTATTCTCATCACATCCAGTGTGTTAACTCCTGTGAGAGTGAATCATTGAAAATAATGGATTTGATGTCTCTTTACCAATAGCCATCACTACCGGAGTAGCCAAATGTTTAAGTTCGAAAACCATGGTACATCGATAACCATCTCGATTTATTGGCAAACCGGTAACCATAAACGGATTTGACATGTCTTTACACGAGCCGTTTGCTCGGGACTAGCCAACTCTTTGATGGAATGCCGTCAACATCATGGTGAGTTGATTACCATTTATGGATTTCCATGACCTTTACCACAAGCCATAATCTTGTGGGCTAGCCAACTCTTGTGTCGAAAGACATGGTGAGTGAAACCATGAGTGGTGTAGTAATGAACCAACACCAAAACCCGCAAGCAAAGAGAGTAGGCGAACACGACAAAGTTGTAGTTTTTTTTTTTTTTTTTTTTTTAAATAAAACTAAGAAGAAATAGAAATAACCAAAACATGTACAAGATACCATCAAGCGGCAGCAGAAACCAAAGACAAGTTGTAGTGTCGCCAGAAACACTAAGCCTCCCTTAGGCGTATGAGGATCCAACGACCCAAAAATGGTTAGAAAACAAAATACAACAATAAGCCTCCTTAGGCTTATGCCTCCCTCAATCAATGCACCGACAAAGACTATTGTTCTTGGGTACCCGTAATGAACCTTTCCTTCGAGTTTCCAAGAATAACATGTTGAGGGCTTAACAACGGTTGCCACACTAACTCACCGTATGCCTTATTCATATGAGATGCATAAGGTGTATATGATTGAAAATAAGAACTTTTAGGTCTATAGGGCATAAGCTCAGCCTTATTATTCCACCATCCGAAGAGTAATCGGTGAAGAATATCCTCCACCGTAGGAACCGGAAAAGGCCTATCAAGCCCTGCCGCAGTAAATGATGCATACACCTTTGGTTTACCGTAACGAATCGATTACTGCTTTCACATGAGCAAATTTGGGAACGAATGGAGGAATACTAGCAACATTAGTCCATGTGGGTCTAGAAGTCTTATGGCCGGAGAAACACCAATCTTTTCTCATGATAATCACGTCTATAATAAGATGGAGTTTACTACCACACACAAAACAAGATTTCTTCTTAAAAAGGCTTATTCTTAACACAACTTTGTTTATTACATTTAAACTTATCGTGAACAAAACTAGAAGCAAAATTGTGTTTAATGTAATAAGTGCTTGTCTTTGTTTTGGGCTCATCATCGCCTACTTTGGGCTTGGGTGTAGTCTTGGGTGAGTGCCTCAGTGAGTCAAACTTTTCACTTGAATCACATGAGGCATGACAGTGGACTTTAGGTCGACGACTTGTCACTTTTAGAGCAAGAGATGAGTCATTAGTTTGGCCACTACTGTCCGGCAAGTCACATGACTTTTGCCATATAAATGGTGTGATCCATCAAAGTCAGCTGGAATGGACGGTCAATGGGCATATGTTCACCTCTAATAGGTCCACGACAAGATGTAAATCACCTTCTTTTACAAAATTAGCTAATCCTCGCTGGTGTAGATTTACTGAGTGTCATCCCTAGCTTCTATTCCTACATACTTCTTAAAGCCTAAACCTATAGGAGTATTAGGATTTTGACTAGCATAGATGACTAGCTAACTTATTTCCATTCAATAACCATTCCTTATGCCTAGCAATTTCCTCATCTAGTTTCTCTTTTAGCACTTTGTTTTCGGATTAATTATAGTAGCTTTTTCTTTCTCGGCGCTTTAAATCAATTCTAGCAAAATCTAGATCACTTTCTAGCACCCTAATCTTTTCATCATAAGCCACTGATTCTTTTGAAACCAAACTTTTGTCTTTCTAATGTTTTTAAAGCATGTTTACAAGCTTCATTGTCAACATAGCATGCATTATATTTAGGTTTCATTTCATCATAGGCTTCCTTAAGTTCATTATATCTCTTTACAACAAAAACACAAGTATGTACCGAGAGATACCCATGAGAGCAATTGCTGACCGGCAAATTCTTCAAAGATATCCTTTAGCATCAACTTCCTTGCTCATCTTCTTGAATTTCGCCTTTCCTCCATACCTTGCTTTGAGCATTCCATATAAGACTGCATCATCCATATAGTGAAAATCGCTACATGATCGCAGGAATAGATTTAAGCAAGATAGTGTTGGCCTTCGACTCTCTTTATGCAAAGAATGTGTTCATCTCAGAGTCGTTGGAGGATGAATAATGATGTTTCCATCACGATCATTTCCAATCCTTTTCAAACTATTGCCATTTTGGATTACCTTCCGGATATTCATATCATTATTCATGATCCAGTGTTCCATCTTCTTAGCCCAGACTTCGTACTCATCATCCATTAAATAAGGAAACGTACCATCATCCCATTTATTATCAAATACTGCCATTATAAAGGTGTGGAGAGAAGTTTGGTTGAGAGGTTTAGTGCAGAAGTATCAAATTATATGAGCAGTTAAGGCACTCGAAGACTTCAGCAGAAATCGAGTGAATGAGAACTGTACCAAATACAATGAACAGGCCCACGTGACAAGCACTAACACAACCAATCACACTAGCATGACCACAGTAACAAGCGTGCACCTTGCCACACTAAATCATAGACCCTATGTGAGGAATCAATGATGTTTACGTGAAGCTTCAGTAGAAACAAAACAATAAGTTGACCAATCAAAATGAATTCCACTGTAACATACATGCACCTCACTCCACTGAATCAAAACAAATTACTTAACCTTTCGAATATTTTATTTTCAGCAGTAATAGGGACCAATCAAAATAAAGAGAACACCATAACAACCTTTGACCAATCAGGTACCAAATCCCACGTGCACAACAATTAAATTTCACCCAATTAACACTTCAACAGGAATGAAATAACGCGAGACTCACCTTGTATCAATTTACCAATCACAATTCGAGATTCAAGATCATTGAAAATCACGTGTACCAACTATCAATAGCCACATGATCAATCAGCAATCAAGGCATTCAAAGTCAAACAAGAATACCAATTCATTAAAACAAACCCACGTGATGCACTATATTTCGACCAATCACGAAATCAAAAACTCGTTCACACCTTGGACCCACGTATGCGTTTTAAAGAATCAAAAACGCAAGTCCTCGTGATCTTTTGATAATCGCCACATAAAAATCAAACGAACATATCTGATAAAATTAACGATTACCTCATAAAACAGCTACCTTCGTTGCCTCTTTTTAATTTCACGTCTGCTGCAATGCACTGATTAGGGTATAAACCCTAATTACCCAAAAACCTTATTAACCCTAGATCGAGAGCAACCCGCTCTGAAACCAATTGTTAAATCCAAGATCCGTACTCAACTAGAGTATATAATAACAATGATTGAACATGCACAGCGGAATAATAAGAACACAATCAAAGTTACCAACAAGGTTTTTCTTAAAAAACTATGATCCTCTATGGATCTTTGTTACACTCTCTAAAGAGGTTTTTCTTGAGTGTTTTTATCTTTGTTCCGGTGTACTTAATACAAAAGACTTAAGCTCCTTTTATACACAAGGAACACTAAACCCTTTCTAGGGAAACGTACAAGCATGCAAGCATGCAACTAAATATTGTTTTAACCCATACATAGAATAATTACGGAAAACTCTAAACAAGCCCATGCTAACCTCGGCAAGTTACAATAATAAATATGGGCTAACATATAAATAATTAAACTCAAGCACGCCTACACCGATTCATTATTTCGGCAGAATCACATCTTCATCGTCAGCAGATTCCATGGCTCATCGCTTCGCCAGAATCCACGACGCTCACGTAATTCCCAACAATAACCTTATATCGTTCTACATTTTTGCTTAAATCGCAGAACTTTTAAACTTCACAAATAATCATTGGTTATCCCGCAGATGACGAAAACCACATTTTGACATCTCATATCACTTTAGACTAATTTTAGTCTACTCTAAATAAATTCACGATCGTTTCCTCGAATTTCGTTTTTCTCGATAAACCGCGACCACGCGTTTTTACCCGTATTTCCGACTTTTAAGCGGTTTTTGCATCCAATGAGACTTATCACCCATTTTATATTTTTAGATGGAGTATAATGATGAGTTTCATCATTCTCGCAAGTTTCATATTTTACGATACCCGATTTTACGTTTTATGGCTTTGTTAACATTTAACTAACAAAACTCACTCCGTAATCAAGATAATACCAAAACTATCCACCTAAGTCATCTTATCTCTATATGAACGAAATTAGGAGGGGAGTCATCACCTTGGTGTCAAAATCCTAAGCATGCTACCTTTAGATCATTACATGTGTAAATCTAACCATGGTTAGTTTTTAACCCAATATATAGTTAACTAAAATCTCTAGCCTATAAATACCAAGCATAAACCTTCATTTATTCTTGCACCACCCCTTCTTAAAATCTAAAGTCCTAAACCTAAGGCATTTCTTATAGATCTTGTAAGAACATTCATGTGTTCTTGAAGAAAACTAGCTGATCTTCGTTTCTGGAAGTTTTCAAGAAAGAGTCGTTATAATCTTCAAATACCTTCAAGTCTCCAAAAGACGTTGTTATAATCTTCATTTCTTCTTCGGTTCTCAAGAAGGCGTTGTTATAATCTTCTAATAGCCTTGGGTTTCAAGATTGCAAATTTTACGTCGAAGTCGCTATATTATCTTTTTTTTTCCGTAATACTCAAGCATTCTATATTAAGGTAAGTATTTATCAAACTCAAACTTATTTAAATACTTATAAACTTTGTTAGTTTATTTATTGTATTTATAAACTCTTAATATATCATATAATCAAGTAATTAAAATACATGTTTTATGATGGTGTGTAAATACTCATCATTTTTGTCAACCGAATCGCAAAACGCTTAAAAATGCTAAATGCATCAAAATAACGAAAATATCTCAAAATTGCATTTTATATATTTCAGATGCAAAATGTTCAAAATCGATGAAAAATGAGCTAAGTTTGCATAATTGGCGCCTACCCCAAGTTTCAAAATTTGTCGTAAATAGTCCCCGAGCACTTATTTCAAAAGAAAATCACCAAAGGTCCTTTTAAATCAAAAGTTTTCAAAATTAGTCCTTTGGTGAAAAATATCAAAAGTTTTGAGAAATTACAAGTTTGGTCCTCCAAGTTTCAAAATTGTCAAAAATGGTCCTTAGAAATTTGAAAATGTCAAGTTTGGTCCTTGTACTATTGAAACTTGTCACTTTTGGTCCCTTGGAACAACTTTGATAAATTAGCGCCTTGGTCCCTTGTTTTTCGTGAATTACATTGGTCCCTATGCTATTAATTTAAGCCATGAACTCGACCTTGTAAAACCCATTGCGACCCCGCCATCCAATCGACCCCGCCATTTACACCTTTTGACCCCTTTCAATATTAAGCCTGGTCAAAGCACCTCATGGTCAAACAAACACTCCCACTGGTTTCCCTCCAAAAGTCTCCTCCCTCACCTGCCTCTGCAAACACCTGCATACACTCAACATACCATCCCCCCAGCTCATCTCCCACCACCTTATCACTCCTCCAACACCAAACAACAAAAAAAGCATTAAATGCTTTCCCCCCTGCACTCAAACCTTCCACTTGTTTATATCTCATTTTGGCGCCAAATTCATGGATCAATGGCCAGGATCATTTCAACTCACATCAATGGCCATGATTGAGAGTAAGAGCCATGAGGGTTATAGAGAGAGAAGGCGTAAGGAGAAGGTGTCAACGCTTTAGACCATTTTCTAATTTATTGTAATCGCTTTTATAGTTTTAATGTTCAAACTCTCGGTTTCAGCTTTTAATGTAATTTACTAGTTGTTTTAAGTATAAATTCACAAGTTTTAGCAAGCAATTACCGTTGTTCTGCCTACTTTTATTTTCCCGCCATTTTTGTTCTTGTTACAAAATCAAGTTTAACCTGCTCCAATGATTGATATTAGTTTATTGAAGTCATTTGAAATTTAACTAAGTTAATTTAAGCAATGCTTGTTCTTTAATTTCCATTTTCCAAGAAAAGTCAAAGAAGGTCAACAAAAGCTCATTTGGTTCTCAGACATCGTATGGAGTTGGATCGGGGTTGGATATTGTTTTGATTTGGGGTTGAGATCGATTTAGGATAATGGTTACTTTGATCTCGTAGAGTGTCATCATGCTGTGATTTTTTGTAAGTGTTTGCTTATATCGATTCGGCCAAATTGCATAAACCGTCTTAGTTTATAATTTAGTTGTAATTTCGCACTATTTAACCGATATATTATCGTTGGATCTTTTTTAGTGATAGTCGCGATTGTTAGAATTTTCTTAGTAGATTGCATAAGTAAGTTCGATAAACTAGTGTTTGATCGAGCTTGAAACTGAAAGCTAGAGGATTGTGGAGTTGATAAGCTTAGTTGTTTTAGGTACATATAGGATAATTAGAGTCAAATCAATACTTTGCACTCTAGAACTCTAATAGTCAAAAATCACTTTAAAATTTTCCTAGTTATCATATCTCGTTGAAATTAGTAGGCGTAATCTTGCATTCTAGGTTTAGAATTACATAAGCTAGCTTACTTCGCTTCATTTCATCTTAAAACATCATAATCATTCCATTTCATAAGCTCAAAAGTTCAATTTGGTCAAAATCTCAAAATGCTTAAAAGTCAAATTAGAAAACCGCTTACACCAACTTGGGTGATTTTAGAGGATTCATTTCGGTTTGTAGTTTTTATAATTTTGGGGTATTGAATTTCAACCGGTCGAGAAGTCAAAAGTGATTTTTAATAATTTTTAGATATCACTTGAGTCAGTTGAAGCCTGCTTAGAAGAGAGGCCTGCTCACACTCAAGATTTACCGACAAGTGAAGGTGGATTTTGCACCATCATATCTCATCCCATTTTAGATAGTTATTGGCTCATTCTTGGTTTGCAAGTTCCTAGCCAGGTATACTTTAGGTCCTAACTTATGATCTTCTGATTCAGCTTATTAATAAGCAGTTGCATGACCTTGAAGTAGCACCCTAAAACTGATTTTGGCACATAAGCCAAATCATTCAAATCATAGCAGTTAGCACAATAGAGGTTTAGAGCAGTTGTAATTAGTTGCATTTGGGTATTTATAGCATATTATAGCTTCTGTTTTAGTTTGGTAGCTTGTTGTGTTCAATTGCTTATTCCAAGTGCTTATTCATAAGCACTTTGCATTGCAGTTTCAGTTTCTTGCACACAACCCCCTGTTTTTATATTTTTCCTAGATTCTTAATATTATTTTAGACTTTTCTTGAATTTTTCAGATTTTTCTAAGTCAGTTTGCTATTTTTCTTTATTTAAAATGCTTTTAAGCCTTTTAATTAAGCATTTAATACAATTAATTCGTAAAAACTTCAAAAATAAGTTTCATTTTCCTAGGTTAAGATAAATATAAAAAGTCAAAAAATATTTTTCCGATTTTTCTTAGTTAAATTTGTATTTTTAAGCAATTTAAGTAGTTTTAAATAGTTTTTAATTCATAAAAAATAAAAATAATCAAAAAATATAAAATTAGTTTTGAAAATTCTCTTTGTTATTTTAGATTTTTCCAAGTCATAATTTCATTTTTCTAGCTTTATTTCATATTTTCTTGTATTTTAGGCTATTATTTAATAAGTAAAAATAGTTTTAATTAATAATAATTAGATAAATAGTTTTAAAAATAATTTTCTTTTCTAAAAATTTTATTTTATCATTAGGTTTGTAAAATGTCATTTTCATATTTTTAGGATTAATACCGCTCAAGATTCACATTTTCAGACGCTACGTAGTTTTTAAAGTTAAATTTGTAATAGAAAAATCAAAACATCATTTTGCAAATAGTGATAGCGTTTATTTAATATTTTTTTATCTTTTAATTTTCTTTAATTTGCATTTAAGCCCCGTAGTTTATGTACTTTATCTTTAGTTATAATCAATCACACCCTTTTCCGCTCAAACTCTCTCGATCACTATTCGCTTGGCGATTCATCGCATGCACTCGCTGGGACATAACGACTGGGAAACCCTATACTCTCCCTGATCTTCATTGCATTTGTTTCCAGACTGTTTTAAGTTTGTTACGGTTGGCCCATTCACAAGTGGCTACCATGATAAAACTTTACCGTCTGGGAGCAAATCATTTTACGATTAAGTGCTACAATAGTAGGAGCTTCATGCTGAGGGTTTCATTTGAGTAAATGTATTGACGAGTTGTCGGATTTACGATTTAAAGTGTCCTAGCTCCTAACGCCATCGCATGACCTCCGAATTGTATGGCCCGAACGGTAGTATGAGATATACAAACTAAAACCATTTCTATAAACAAACATACAAATACTACATCACGATCAATATAAGGACTTATTTAGGCATGTTTATAATTTTATGTTTATTCCAAACCTAAGTCGCAACATTCTATTCTAGGTTGCTCGAGAAGTTCTCTCAAGATACCCATCATTCTCATTATACATGTGATATCATTTATTGCGTGAGTTCGTAGTCCCACTTTTACTCGTTTAATTACTTTATAAACTCTTTGGGGAGATACATGTTTATTTTAAATCGAACACATTGCTTTCAAACCGTATGCTTATCTCGAATGTATTATTTGCACTAAGTACCACTATTGCACAATCTTAAGTCCCTACTATCATGAACCATTAATCACATGAAAGTGAACGTAATATTGTGGATAAGCCTATTGGGATTGATTTAATCCGTTTGTGTTGACGGGTAGGCAAACAAACGCACTATATTTGAACATCTATAGGTTTATTGGCAAATTACCTATTAGGGCAACGTTACTATTATATGACAAACCGTTAACGCTTTTATCATGAGCTTAGTGCAATAATATCTCTTTGGTTTTCAAACTATTGGTGTGAATTTATAACTCACACCGCAAACATTATGTGTTCAACTCGATTCCTAAACTCTATGAATTTCACTCAACCTTTGTGTTGATGCTTTTAAGCATGTATTTCAGTCCACAATGCTCGAAGTCGCACGAAGAGCGAGGACTAGATCAAGAAGGCTATAAATTTTATTATCATTCAAAATCAATTTAATGTATTTTGTAAACTTGGAACCATCTGGGACCTCATCTTTGTAAACTCGATATTTATATAAATCGAATGATAATCTTTAAAACGACCCATTAGAGTTCGCTTTCATTGTTACGATCGTTTGCCATGGCAACACCCGCCAATCTGCCATGATCTCGAAATCGGGTAAGAGATTGTCGCGGCAGAAGAAGTCATAGCCGTTATCCACAGAGCGTTTTGATAGCCACGAATAACCGTCACCGCCTTTCCACCATCAGTTGAAAACATTTGAAACCACACATTGTCGAGTAGTACCACACATCGCTTATTTCATTCGCACACGCCGATATCGCCATTCATCGTCGAAGAACATATACATAATCAACATAATCCGGCTGCATCCCATTAGCGTTTATTCTCGAATTTTTTCAGCTTCAGCACGTTACATATCCCCACGAACGCATTATGACCGCGAAGAATAGCATCGAAAGTCGGCCGGCATTGCTGTTGTCGCTGAGAATCAGTAGCTGAACGATCGATCCGTCGAGCGAACCGTCATTACAGTAGTCCCACATCCCCAACACGGTCTCCAGGGCGCAGTTATTTGCGGCAGCTGATTTGCACTTTGAGCGAAAACATGCTTGCCACAGGCGCTGAATCTATTGGCTGCTATGAAATGAACCGCGCCACGCCGATGAAACGCGCGCCACATGCAGCAGGCACCGAACAAATACCATTAAAGTCAAGCCACTGACGAGCACAGTAGCCCCACGACTGAACAGGCCTGCCCGACGGTTCCAGCATCAGAAACGCACCCCACTCATACCGAGTTCACAAGAATGGAGCCACGAACAGCCTGCAAGAGCCCATCTGTGCCATCAGCTTATCGACCGACAAACGTAACACTACGCTTTGTTTTCATTCGATTCCATTTAACGCCCAACGTACAGATGAATGCCATGTCGACTTCACTCAAAGAAAACATCGCCAATCGATCATCCATCGACAACTGACGCGAGCCTGTTTCACCGTCGACACGCCAAACAGCCTTGCACGCCACCGACCACGCTATCGAAACTTCCCTTTTTTGCATTTTTGTCTTTTGCACTTTAGCCTGTTAACTGACCTTTAACGCTTATCGTCCACACATAATGTATTTAAGGTCCACGGTCCATTCTATCCACCGTCCTTTTTGACATCTCTTTGCCCGCTCAGCTGTGCACGCACGAGGGCAGTATCCATCCACCATTTATCACGTGATACGAGCAGAAAAAGAATCAGTCAAAATCAGAAAACAGACGAGAATACCAGCAAGACAAGCACAATGTACCACGACCATTAAATCAACGTGAGTTAACGACATGAGTACCAGAAACCACTTATCACTGTCACGCACCTCACTGTCAGAACCTCATCAAGATCACAAGATATCCACCTGACATACCGTTTTCCTCACTTCCTTCTCTTCTTCGATACCAACCACCCATGCCGCCAGACAAAGAATTCATATCACCTCATTTCTCACTTTCACAAATAAAACGAACGCAAAATCAAACACGCGAACAGAAAACTTTATTCATGTTCAAAACATTACAGACCGAACATTAAAATGCACGAAACACCAAAACATTGCAACACATGACAAGAACACCAATCAGACGGTGGCCGATGCGCTGATATTCGAGCAATCATTGCGATGAACATTATCGACAGACGCCCAACAGTCTGGGGTCAATCAATCACATCGATGAAAGTCACATCTGCATCATACCGCCCAGCATCAGAACGCGCCGCATGCCATCGAAGACCGCGGGTGCATTATCAACGCCGAATGCCTCGGCACATGCAATCACGATACATTGCAGCTCGGACCATCCAGCCTGAAAAGATCGCGACCATTCGAACCGATCGGTCCCATAGCGGGTTCTCAGGAAAAAGCCGACCAGTCACCACGCATCATCGAAACTGCACGCATTTTTATTAATTTGTTTTCGCCCATTTTAAACATCGCATTGTCACTAAACTGACCGTCGACTCTCGCCTTTCATCAATCGCCACCGCCCGACTCTGATTAATTATTTTAAAATTGTGAATCTAGATTATGTTGTTTGAATGATCTAGTTACAAGTGAGCTGGTTTCATTTCATAAATGCCGGTATTTATAAGCAAAAGGCAGTTTGTATATTATCTATTTTTATTTTATTTTATTTCATCAGATGCACGGTAAGACACGAGGCCATGATATTTGTACCGACTGATGAATCGACCACTGCAGCCGAAGTCTCAAACCGCGTTTCACTTCAGCGTCAGTGATGCCGCTGAAACATTAAATTGAGTGATGTCGTTTGCCCACAGATCCTCAAATTATTATTCACCTGGTCTTATTTTTTCATTCAAACAAACTATATTCATTTTACTTTAATTACATATTAAATATAAATACAGAATATGACATTTAATATGAATATGCAGAAGAAAAAATACATCAAATTAAATAAATGAATATAGTTTGTTTGTTTTTTATAATTTGATGTATTTTTTTTCTTGGCGATTTTTTTCGCATTGTTCAGATTACATCGTGATTGTATTTTAGTTTCAGATTGTAATTTTAATTAAATAAATGAATATAGTTTGTTTGAAAATTAGAAAAAAATAAAATCAAAGTGGTGGGGCTCAAACGAAGAGTTTGTTTTGTATTGATCGTGGCATCAACTCACCTAGTTTGATGACTCACGCGCGAGTATCCTTGGCCAACTAACAAAGTGACGCGCGAGTATCTTGGGGCTTCGAGGCACATTAAGGTGATCGGTTCATCTAGTGTGAATTTTTAAATATCATAGGCCTCATATTAAATCTTACCATTGCATCTATTAAAGAATAATAATAATAAAAAAAATAAAAAAATAAAAAATACAAACTACCCTTTTTTACTTATAAATACCCACCATTTCACAAAATTTTAAACACAAACTCATCCTTTCTTAACTTCATCATTTCAAACAACATATATCTCATTACTTTATTTTAAAATGAATTCGAGAATTCGATATGATTATGTTCAACGATTCGTAAGAAGAACAAGAAATTGAAAGTCGAATACGAGTTTTATTGCAAGAGCGTGTCATTTATTAAAAATAGACGAAAACCAAAAATTAATAAAATGCATTAAGCTTAGACCATTATGGTGTGCATGAGCGCTTAGTCGAAGCTTATTTTTCCGAGAACCCACCGCACGATGAATAGGTTCAAAAAGGTTCCAATGAGTCGCAATCTTTTCAACCGGATAGTTCGGAGGTAATTATTCATTGTCCATTTTTAGTAGTAATATTGATTGTACCGGAAAAGAAGGCATTTCAGCGTTGATGAAGTGCACCTCCGCAATTCTTCAATTGGCATACGGCGCAGTTCCTGATGCTTTAGACGAATATCTGCAGATGGGTGAGAAAACTTTTCATTGATGTCTTGATTATTTTTGTGACTATGTTATGGAAATTTTTTGTCCATACGATCCGATGAACAAATGCGAAAAATGATGAGGTACATCAGATCACATCAAGCGCATCAAAACTTTCGTGCCGATTTGGTTAAACACTTGTCTCGTAATATGTAATTTTAGTTTTAAATGTTACATTTTTAATATTCGAAGTCTATGTAATGTTTTTAATTTATGAATAAAAGTTTTCTATTTCGTATGTTTACGCTTATATTTTTACGCTTACGCTTTTAATTTTGTAAGTATTAAAAGAAAATGGGAGTTAAGGTGAATATAGTTGTTCTTTGTCCACAAATAGCGAGTGGGTGTGAGAGGAAGTTGTAGGAGAGAGAAAGTCAAGCGACGCTTAGTGTAAGGTGAATATGTATGTTCTTGCCTTCTAGTCTTATGATATACGAGGAGTTTTGAAATGGTAGTGTTAAGGTGATGTGACACCCATGGAGACTCAAATGAAGGCGAGTTGCTTCATCACACATTTTGCTCTGAGGGGTAATATAAAGATAGTCATTAATACAAAAATTATTTTAAATACTTATTGTATATCAGTATTTTTCCTAATTCTTATTTTCAGAGTTTTTGAAGCATATTCTTTTTCTCTTATACGTGATAAAGATAATTTAAGATGGAGGATATTCTTACCCTCATACGTGACAATGATACCTCCTTTATGGGCAAAAAGTTTGAATTGTCAAAAATTATGAGATAAGTAATTGGATTAGAATGGAAGGGACAAAAAAAGTTTCTTAAGAAAATACAAAATTGTATAGATTTGATAAAGCTGCTTTTGAAGGGATACAGCTTGGCAAAACAAAAATTTTAAAAGACAAAAGTACGAAAAAATAAAAGGAAGTTTTCCTATTCAATCAATAGCGTAAAAGAATCAAGAATATGTATCAATAACAACAAACTTTCATTAACGAGGTGTGGCGACGGCCCGTTGCGTTATGGGCGGACGCCGTTTCACGTCGTTGATCATTAGACGATGTTTTCTTTTAGGTAGAAATTGACATGGCATTTCATGTTTCGTCTCAGATACATTTTAGAGCATTATTAAAATAAAATTAATGATCAAAAACAAACGCTAATTGACACATTTGTGAGCTGACAAACACCTACTGGTCTTTTAGATGAAACAAATGCAACTGTTACACCAAGTGCTTCCGCTTCCATCTCTTATGGAGCTCCAATATAAAGCGTGCTGACAAGATCTTGGTGCGAGTTCTTTACCAAGATGATCCTAGAAACCATGTTAACATATTAAGTAAAACTCTACAATAGTAGAATACCCTATATGGTTCATCGTCAACATATAATTTGATCAGCTAGATATATTCTTTGTTCAAGTGCTATACTTTACTTTGGCTGTTAACAATAGCAGAAGCATAGTGTGTGGCACATTGAGACGAAGTTTCATAAACGCTAACATGATACTTCACTGCACTATACCCCATGAAACTAAAAATAGCTAGGTTTAAAAAAACATGACACAGATTCTAAAGTGCAAATCCAAACACCCCTTAAATGTGACCCCTAGTATTTACAAAGTTGATATTCGACTATAGCTAATCTGTTCCATATGACTTGGATCCAATCCAACTCCAACTAAACTACAATTCTCCAACGCAACGCAATGTCCCTAAACTACAATGTCAAGACTATGTAAGTACGACTTTCAGGTAATTTCTTCTGCTAATTGCGCTTTAATGCGATTTATATGAAAATGTAGTAATCGAAGTTCAAAAATTTGTCGAATAAGTTGTTAAAACAATCGGTTCTGAAAATTTTCCAGTTATGTATTATTTTATGTATATGATTTTTTGTTCTTCGTGTACATTAAAAGATGCTGATATCAAACACATTGTGTATAAACGAATGAAATAAAAAGCAGTATGTAGATTACCTACTCGAATAAAGTAGTGTGAACATTTTCAAATGTACCTAAGACAACTACTGAAGTGAAGACCTTGGAAGACACAACAGGTGGCCAATTATTTCAGTGGCCACATCAAGAAATACACTCCTAATGAGATGCCAAGAGCAGCTGCGAAGGCTACTTGCTTACGCTCTGCTCCCCTGAAACCAAAGAGTCTTATTATTATCAGTAAAAGAAGTTAAACGATGTATATGAAATAAACGGTTACAATTTAAAACAGATGTATCTATATTATACTTGATATCACCGCATGCATCATCACAATTACAAAATTATCCCGGGCGTAAAGAATCTTGCTCGTAAAAAGAACCTTATCTCAGTGGCGAAGAATTTACAAAATCGCATATGGGCCATAAGAATTATGTCAACACAAAACAAAAATATAAAAAGAAAAAAAGCCGAGTTTTATGAAAAACAAACAGATGGCAATGAGGTCTAAACACCTGTGAGTTGGTTTGTTTCATGAAGAATTGCAAAGAAAGCCTGACTCCACTGGTGGTCATAACTCTCAAGACAGACAGCACCTAGTTCAGTACAAAACAAATTTGACCCTAAAATCTTTAATTCTGAAATTGAAAACCCTCAAGCAACAAACCCAATTTCCCTACTGGTTTTGAGACTGAAGAAAAATAAGATGATAGGAAAGCTCACCACACTTTCAATTATCTTAAAAGATTCTTCAAACGCATGGTAGACACACGCCCGCAGTTGCTTCGGCTATAACATATGCTTCCTCAGCAGCTATTCACGCTTCCTGAACAACATAGTAAATTAGTAGGTATCGTTTTAATACATGAACGTGAAACAAATGGATCCTATTGTCACAAATTATATATGCACATCATATACACATGTCGTATTTATTGCATTACAAATTATAATGGTGGTGAAATGTTTCGTTGCCATAAACCTTAAACCTCATATCGAACCCCCCTTGACAACTATAACAAACAACTAATAGAACATATTGATAATACCCCAACTTAACAAAGATACTTCAAATGTTCACATCGACGGTTTAAAACTAACACTGAGCATGGTCTTCCATGAATCCAAATGTGTATATGTATTGAAAAAGCATACGTTATTTTCAGAACCAAAAAAAATGTCGAGAACTAGCAAGGACCAATCAGATTTTAGATAATTAATTATCATTTAATTTTATATACCATTATTTGGAGGGGCAATTATGGAATTTTATCTTTTGTCATTCTTATTTTATCTCTAACCTATTTCTTTCAATTGGCAAAACAAAAACCGCCACTTTATTATTTCTTCTGTTTTATCTCTCTATAAATTGTAGTTAAGATGATGATTATTATTATTTATGTAATCAATTAACTAGGATGAATATCAGTGAGGTTATCATCTGAGTCCATGACGATGTTGAGTATTTTTTTTTACCAATGTTTTGAAATTGATATATGGCTATCAATTTTAGATTCTGATTAATAACTTTTGATGATCGGTGATGAGTGTGGCTTAATTATAAGGTTCGATTAAATATATTTATTGATATAATGCATATGGTCTAGCCTTTTGTTTTTGAAATTGTTCTATATACTTGAATTGTCTTTGGTTCTTGAATTGGTGATGAATATCATGTTTGTTTTCTCAAATCATTTTGGTTTACGAAATCGTGTTTGGCTTTGAAAACTATTAATGTTTTCAGTATACTTTCAAATCCAGTTTGTATATTCATTTCTTTAGAAAGTCATTTAATTAAATTTTTATACTTAACACATGTAGGTTTAAAGATCTTGTTGTATTTTAGTTTGCTATTTCATGAGGTATAAGGGGTGCATGTGTATCTTTTTAATTTTTTTAATCATATAGACGTTGTTCGTCTAATGTGTAACTGTTGTAGTTTTATTACTAGTTATAATACTCATTGCACGCACGAGTTTGACAAAAAAAAATTATTTTGTATTAATCTTGAATATTTTGTGTTTAAAGGCAATTACATATAATTATATACTTATGCACGAGTTTTCCATTATATATTAATATCCATTAGAATTCGTTAAAATAAAATTTTGTAAAAGTTTCTCTTAGATAACTCAAGATTTAACTATATTTAATTGACATATATGTTGATGTTCTATTTAAATTTCACTATTGATATTATATTTATACACAAGATGCGAGTTTAGTAAACACATAATTAGCGTCGATGAAGTTAAAATATATTCCTTAAAGTTTTAAAAATTGTTTTCTACATATCCTTATATAAATAAATAAAATTACATGATTTGTTGTTATAAGTACAATCACGTATATATTTTTTTCATATTACAAAGAACTGCGTACTTACAATTTGATAATTATATTTCGTTTTCAAAATTTAGCCGATTTAATATTCAAATTCGTGTCACATAATCATACTTTTAAAATAAAATAAATAGTCCTTCTGAACTTATATAGTAAAGAAATATTTTGATATTTATAATCCTATGCATATTTATATGTTGTAATTTTAAAACAGCATATATATTGTATTTTTAGTATATAAAGTATAGGGGTATAAAGTATAAAGGTGAATTTGTTTAATTTCTAAAGTTATTATAAAACATGAAAACTTATAATATTACACTTAACCTTATATAATTTTTAAAAATTCAACCACTAAAGTTTTATTAATTACCTCATATTTTTTTAAGTTTTGTTTTACAAATATTGTTATAAGTATAATCGCGTATATTTATTTTTATATTAAAGTAACCCGTGCTTACAATTTGATAATTATATTCTTTTCGATAATTTAGCAGTATTTAAAATGTAAACTCGTGTCCACATAAGTTAAACTTTTAAAAATGAAATAAGTGGGTCCTTATTGAACGTAAAAGTAAAAATTGATACTTATAATCTTATGCAAATTTATATGTTGTTATTTTAAAACAACATATACATTTTATTTTTAAGATATAAAGTATAAAGGGTATAAAGTATAAGGGGTATTTGTTTATAATCCAAAGTTATTAAAAAGCATGGAGAACTTATAATATTTCACTTAACTCTTTATAATTTTTAAAAATTCAACCACTAAAGTTTTATTAATTACCTCATCTTTTTTGAGTTTTGTTTTCACAATTTGACATCTATATTTTTATGTGTTTTTTCTATCAACCAAAATTTTCACCAAATTTATTAAAGTCAACCAAAATCGATTTAATTTTGACTTTTATTAACCAATCACATCACACTATTTTGCTTATATGGAGAAATAATGAATTCTCTCCGATGACCGACACCGACCAGTTCTTGCCATCGATGACCAAGTTAAAAAAAAAACGATTGAAAGGAAAGTGTGTGTAATATCGGTTGAAAAGCGATCGATTTTTCGTTTTGGGTTGCCTCGACCGATCCTCGACCTACACCCCACATTGGTCATTTCAAAGTTATTTTGTCGAGAAAGGCGATGTGGCCGTTGACCTGGGTCACGATCGTGTAATCGATTTTTAAAGGTTGACCAAACTTAATTTAATTTTGACTTTTATTAACCAATCACATCTCGATTTTTTACGTGTATTGCGATAAAGCTCATGTATTTCTAACCGTATAACATGCGTGTCGACTCACATATTCGAACATTCCTACCATAAAATTCCTCAGATAGGCACTAAAACACATCTTTTGTACATTAAAATACGTTCATATATTATCTAAATCAAGAACTCAACTTAATTATACATTCATACCCGAGCGGACGTAGAAAATCCTTCCACGACAATCATGTGTTGATACTTAATCTCTTCTAAAAATGTACAAAAAATTACATTACACTTTAGTATGTGCGATAAGATCATAAAAGCTAAACCACTAACATGTTGCATTATAGTGAGGATAACAATAAAGTTAGTCATAACATCAAATAAGAAAACTTCAAATTAGAACTAAAGGGGTGTTTGGTATGCTTATTAAATGTGCTTATTGGCTTATTCAATTACCATAACACAATAAGTTTATGATAAAGCTATAAGCTTTTTTGAGAAGCTTAGTAAAAAAACCCCGAACTCACAACTAATTATATCATAGCTTAGTGTGTTTATAGTACAACAACAACAACAACATACCCAATCCCGCCGAGGCAGGGTATGGGTTAGTGTGTTTATAGTAAAACACAAATATTAAGCATTGAACTTTCAATAAAACATTATTAAAAAAAAAAAAAAAAAAAAAGATACTAAGAGTTACTAAAAGTTCTTTGTGTATAACAAAAATTTACTAAAACTATCATTAGATAAAGGATTCAAAGTTTTGTTGAAGTCTCTTTGATTCTATTCGGAAGCAAAAGAGGTTAATACATAAATCATAAGTATAGAAGAATGGTTGTATCTCACATCCGTGATTACCAACTCAATAACATTATCGCAGATATAGTAACGTAATAACCGATTAAAAACTATATCTTGCTTAATAATTCTCATGTACATACTTTTATTTCTTTACAACGACCAACTATTACGTTTTTTTTTTTTCTTTTTTTTAATGAAACATCACGTCAATGAATAAAGTTAGGTTATCACCTAAGTAGTTTTTTTTTAGGAGGTGATTGTTATGAAATAAGGATTGTGACGCGTGCATTTTTGTATAATTTATTGAAAACACATTCTAAATTAACCAATGACTATCTAACAATTTTTTTTTTTTAATAATTAGCTTTGTAAAACGTTTTTAACTGACGGACATGTTGAGGTTGATGTTGATGTTGTTGTTTAACTGTAACTATTGATATCATGTTGTACAAAATGTGCGAGTTTAGTAGCACATAATGAGCGTTGATTAAGTTAAAATATGCTCCGTAAAGTTTTTAAAATGTTTTTATGGATATCCATATATAAATTTTAAATAATAATTCACGAGTCGTTGTTATAAGTAGAATTGCGTATATTTATTTTCCTATCACGGTAACTCATCTTAACATTTGATATTTATATTCCGTTACTAATATTATAAAGTATAAATATAAAGTGTAAGAGGGTTATTTGTTTTTTTTTAAAGTTATTAAAAACATGAAAACTTAATTTTACACTTAGCTCTATATAATTTATTTAAAATTCAACCACTAAAGTTTTATTAATTGCTCCCTCTTTTTTAAGTTTGTGTTTCATAAATTTGACACCTATATTTTTATGCGTTTTTTCTTATAAATTTCTCCAAAAATTATTAAGTTTGACCAAAACCAATTTAATTTTGACTTTCTATTGACCAATCATATTGCTCGATTTTGCCTACGTGGCAAATTCGAGCCTCCTATTGGTTTAATTTTTTTTTTCAATAAGAAGGGTTTTACAAAAACACTCCGAAATGATGTAATTCTTTTATTATATAAAAGATAATGTAGGTCGAGATAAAGATGACCAAGCCAATGCACATGGATAATTTTCAATAGAGTAAACTACACCATTCGTCCTTGTGGTATACGTTGACCATCAAGTTTCGTCCTTTGACCAAAAAATTGCAGGTTGGTCCTTAAGCTAGCTGAAACGTTACTCGGCGTTGGTCCTCACCCTAATCGGGTGTGACTAGCAGGCGTTAAGCCTTTTAAATGGAGGGTATATTTGTCTTTTCACACTTCACATCATCTCCTTCTTCCTCCATCTTTATCCACACACTCCAACAACACCACTAACAATACCACCATCATTATCTCACCACCATTATCACCATTAGCCATCACCAAGCACAAAATCCATTTCCAAATCCCTATTTCCATCCACCACACTCAACATTTTCATCCACCCACTCAAAAACATAAATAAATTTAATCCAATTTAAATCAAATTAAAATCACCTAATTTAATCCAAACGACTTAAAAACATTTTTATAAAACTCATTACAATCTAATCAAAATATCTTCTTTTTCCTTCTCAAACATTCTTTGAACATTATCTAAAGGGACCATGGCAACCTAATAGCAGATTATACCAAAATCATAGAATAAGCGCAGTAAGTAAGAAAAGAACAATCTTTTTCGCTTATGCACTTTAACCAATTTCCCCTGATGTACTTACTCATCACACCACCAACATGACAGCCTTAACATATCAACAATCATTACATTCTATAAACTCTTATTCAACGCCAAACACCCAAATTCAATCATCTATTTTCATATTCTCAAACCAATCATCAATCATTATAGTAGTAACTAAGGGGGTGTTTCATATTCTCAAACCGGTCGTCGGAACATGTACGACTGACGGCGCCGGAGAAGCAGATTCCGACAGCTCGACGACAGACAACGGTTCAAAATCATTGGTCGAAGAAGAATAATAGTTATAATAATTAATCAAAGAAGGTGTAGCTCTAATGATCTGAAGAAAGATCTGAAACAAGAAAGATAGCCACGTCATCACTGTTCTCCATACTTGTACTTGTTTTGGTGCTCCTCCTCCTCCTCCTACTTCTGTATCACCCCTAGTTTGACCTCCTAGTTCCATTGTTATGAACACATACAGATATGGGTTTCTTTTTTATTTGTTTGAGGGGTGGGAGAGTGGGGGATTCTATAGATTATGTGGTATGTGATGTGTGAATTGGGTGATTTTTGATTTGATTTATGTTCTTGAGTTTATATGTTTTTGAATTTATGTTTGGTTTATGTTTTGAGTTTAAATGCTTTTGAAATTATGTTCATAAATGGGTGGATGAAACGTTGCTTGGTTTGGTCATTCCTGCTGGTGTGGGTGGGAAAAGACAAATATACCCTTCACTTAAGAAGGCTTAAGGCCCGTTAGTCCAATCAGTTAGGGTGAGGGACCAACGCTGAGTAACGTTTCGCAGTTAAGGACCAACGGTGCAATTTTTTTTGGTCAAAGGACGAAACTTGATGGTCAACGTATACCACAAGGACGAATGGTGTAGTTTACTCTTTTCAATATTACATGTTCATAACGAGAATTTGATGTCGAACACAATGAGTATACAAAGATATAGAATACACATAAGCGACACAATGAATCGAAAATCCGAGCATGAGTAGTAAGGTTCAAACTTTATCTAAGTTTTGAAATATTTGTTTGTTTCGGTTTTAGAATCAGTTTTCGAAAGTTTTTACATGCAAGCCAATTCTATTTTGTTATTGATTTGGTGCTGAAAATCATGTTTAGTATTTTAAATATTTTTTCTTATACAAACTCATTTTTTGTTTCTGCAAATTGTTAGTTCATTGAGTATTGGTTTCAATCAACTTAGTGTTTTACTCACTTGATTCTCACTTTTATTTGATGCATGTAGGAAAGTTTAATTTGCTGTTGCGTTTGGTTTCTAGGAATAGCTGTTAAAGAGGTAATTGTGATCCACTATTCTAGTCGTGTATATTATTTTCTTACGAGCAAGTTTTGTAGAAAAATTGCACATGTGCAATGTTCATGATCACATGTGCACGAAAAATACGTTGCACACAATGAAGAGGAGAAATACATTAAATATACATGTGCATATCTATAACTTAAGTTGCCAGATTGTTGTGTACATATGCAACTTTGTTTACTAAGTTACATAAGTAGAATTTATACATTTCTATACGTGTATAGAGCATGGAAAACCAAGGTTAATTAGTATTTGCAATAATCATGAGTGCATTCATTTGTGTTTGTATTTGGTACAATACATATGCACACTTTACACTAGTAAATTGGGGGTGAAAACGAGCCGAGCCGAGCCCGAGTCTGCCAGAGCTCGAGCTCGGCTCTTTCATTTTTTAAAAAGCTTGAGCTCGAGCTAGGCTTGGTTCGAGCTTTGAAATTTGAGCTCGAGCTCGGCTCGTTGTAATGATATATAAAGCTTGAGCTTGACTCGTTTGTAATGAGAAATAAAGCTTGGCTTCTTGAGCTTAATTGTTCGAGCTTGTTTATCGTTTTGAGCTCGTTCGTTATTTTAGATATTATATATGCAAAAGAGAGAAAACATTCAATTATTCAAACAACATGTAAACCAGTTCAACAATATAAACTTTTCAAACAAACAAAATGTTACCTGTGCAATGATGTATTTTACGATGACAATCGGAAAAATAATGAAGTGAGTCGGTGATGAAAAGAGGGATATCAAAAGGTCTCATACCATTGTGGCTTAACTAAACTTATTTTAATAGATTATATAAAATATGAAGTTATTTGTTTTGGAATTCTCAACCTAATACGTATTAAATATGTCTACATACACAATATGCATTAAGGCTCGTTTAAGCTCGTGAATCTAGTCGAGCTTAGTATATAAAGCTCGGGCTCGATTAATTAATGAGTTCCAATCTAGGATCATGTTCTAGCTCGAGCTCGTTTAAGCTCGGCTCGTCTGAACTTTTTACCAATCCGATCTCGATCGAGCTTTTCACGAACGGCTTGGCTCGTTTCCACCCCCAACTAGTACACTAAACAATATTTCAAATTGTGTACAATAGACATGCACGGAACTACTCTCCTATATCCTATATTATACAATACACGTGTGCATATGTAATATAATACTCTAATTATTCCAGTATCCTATACTATATGTAAAATACATACACACACATTAAACTGTTACATTAAAACATTTAGGACTATTTCTTATACACAACCATGAACATATAATAAGTTTTAAGCGATTACCTTTGGTATTGATCAGTGGCGGAGCCAAGAAATTTAGCTATGGGGGGTGAAAAGCCATACAACGTGTTGAGGTAACATGTTGAAGTATCGGCTTTTTAGCATTCCTCATAACAAGTCGGGTCGGGTTAAAGGCATTTAATGTTGGAAAAATAGTTTTGCAAAATGAGTTTTTGCAAATTTTGGACACTATTTAATATATGTATATGTTATATATATTTATATTTCTTGATAGCTTTGCGTTCTCCTCGACGAGAGCTTCGCAACGAGCTAAAGTATGTCCAAAATGGAGTTAATATGAATGAGATATCGTGTCTTAAAGTAGGACACGTGAAACACAAAATTTGGAAAAATAAACACATCCCACATCGCCTAGAAAAGGAAGTGGGAGTGTGTTTATATAGAAATCTTGATATGAACCTTCAAAATGATTTGTTGGTTTTACTCCAACACCTCGTGCGTCGGCGAGGGGGTTGCGATTCGTGATTTCGGGCCAAAATGGGTTCGAAGCTTCTGAACTCATGCGGACACGAATGCAGCTCCGAAATCTCGCATACCTGCGTATCTTTTTGATGCAGATTTGTGTCCATTTATTTTTGGAACTGATTTGAACTTTGTAAACAAGTTAAATAGAATCGGTTTAAATAAATGGAAGATAATAAACCCGTGTTTAATATTTTAACAGATTCGCATATCTGTGTATTATTTGGCAGATATCTTTCTTGGTGACCAAGATAGGTTTAGCCTATAAATTAAACACCTCTCATTCGGTTTTTAGACACAGAAAAACGTAACTCCTCTGCAGCCGATTTCCAGTAATTCATTCGATCAGAAACGCAAGTTGCTTCCGTGATCTTTCAGGCAAGTTTGTCACGTCCGGCTGTACATCAGCTTTGGCAGTTGTACCCTGGGAAACACACGGCGAATCTGTTTTAAGGGAATCGTGTTAAACACGAGCCTCTTGCCACGACCTTTACTGCTTTTCTTTAATTAACGTTATATAGTGTGCATTTTACGCTTCTACCCGTTCATCATTATTTAATTTATCGTCTTTTATTTCATTAATTTATTCTTGTCATTATAATATGATTTTATTAATAAAAGTGTACAGTTTCCAGGTCTTAAAACAGATTCGGTTTAACCGAATTTATAACACTTTGTTAAAAATCGGATTTATTATTAACATAATTTTATATCTATTTTCTGTCGAAACCTTGTTGAGTTTCTTTGGAAATCAGTTTCTATTAAACAGTTTTAACATACTGATTTGGATTATGATCTATAACATTTTTTAAGCGGTTTTATTATCGGTTTTAACGAAACCAAGATAGAGTTTCTATTAAATCGATTTACTCGATCCATCAAAACCAAGATAGAGTTTTGTTGAATCGGATCTTGTACAAGTAGATACCATTTAAAACAGTTTGTTTGATTGTTTGTGTTTGAATTTTCGGGATGACAAACACCACTACCCTCCTAAGACTACTCACGTGAGCGTGGCGGTGCGCCGTTACTACCACGATTGCTAATCATCTTTGAGAAACCGGAGAAATTCAATGGGCGTAATTTCAAGAGGTGGCAATGAAGATGTTCTTCTATCTCACTACTTTGAACCTTGTTTGTTCTTAAAGAGAACCCACCTAACGTGGAACCTCCCGCGAAGGTCAATCCTCTAATCAACAGTTGTTCAAGCCTTGGAAGCATGGAAACATTCGTGATTTTTGTGTCACAACTATGTTTCGAATGGTTTGGTTGATTCTTTGTACAACGTGGTATCGCAAGACCAAGGCGCCAAAGAATTATGGGAGTCATTGGAACGCAAGTACAAAAGCGAGGATTTGGTACAAAGAAGTTCGTGGTAGCTCGTTTTTGGATTACAAGATGGTTGATTCAAAGAATGTGATAAGTCGTTCAAGATCTGCGGGTTTTGCTACATGACATTCATCTTTGAGGAATGACCTTGAGTGAAACTTTTCAAGTTGTTGCTATTATTGAAAAGTTACCCAAGTCGGGTAGAATTCAAGAACTACCAAGCATAAGCGAAAGGAGATGAGTGTTGAAGACTTGGTTGTTCGTCTTCGTATTGAAGAGGACAACAAGTTGGCTCGTAAAAACACGATACCGATTACGCAAAGGCAAATATGGTTGAGCATGTTTCGTCATCTTCAAAGTCCAATGTCAAAGCTAAAGGCAAAGGAAAAGGAAAGAATGACAAGAAGGGCAAAGGAAGTCGAGTACCTTGCTCCTAAAGTCGCAAAGAAATGAAGTTCCAATGGGTGTGAAGACCACCAACCGTTGTACATGGGTGACTCGCAGCTAATACGTGAATGAATATGGACATGAAGGCGATGTCATTGGAGATCTGTTAATCGTAGGTTGAAGGTGGATCTGGGCTATCGAGAGAGTATGAGCGGTTGATAGTGGAGACTAATGTCAACAAATCATGGCGAAGGAGATGTAATCTTGAAGATGACATCCGAAAGAGCTCAAGTTGACTAATGTCTTGTATGTTCCGTAGATTCGCAAGAATCTTGGTCGGTTGGTCATTGTTGAACAAGTTTGGTTTTCGTCTTGTTTTTAGTCCGATAAGTTTGTTCTTTCTAAGAATCAAGTGTATGTTGGTAGGGGATATGCCCAGAATGGTATGTTTAAACTCAATGTAATGGTTGTTAAGAATGATATCAATAAAATGAATTCTTATGCTTACTTGATTGAGTCTTCTAATATGTGGCATGGCCGTCATGGACATGTAAATTTTAATTCAATGCGTCGTTTGATTAAATTTAATTGCATACCTAATTTCCATATTGACTCAAAATATAAATGTGAAACTTGTGTTGAAGCCAAACTTACAAGATCATCTTTCAAATCGGTTGAGCGAAAACCGAACCACTTGATATGATACACACCGACATATGTGATTTGAAATCACTACCCACAAAAGGTGGCAATAAGTACTTTATCACGTTTATTGATGATTGTACAAAGTATTGCTATGTTTACTTCTCGAAAAGTAAGGATGAAGCTATAGACAAGTTTGTTCTATACAAAAGCGAAGTTGAGAATCAACTTAGTAAGAAAATCAAGGTGGTCCGAAGTGATAGAGGAGGTGAATATGTGTCTCCATTCACGACCTATGTGCAAAACATGGAATTAGACACGAGTTCACCGCTCCCTATTCACCTCAAGCAGTAACAGTATTGCCGAAAGGAAGAACCGTACCTTGAAAGAAATGGTTAATGCCATGTTGATAAGTTCGGTCTAAGCCGGGACTTGTGGGGAAGCCATTTTAACGGCTACTTATCTTTTAAATAAGATACCTCGTAAGGAAAAAGAAGAGACCCTTATGAATTATGGATGGGAAGAAAGCCATCATATCAAGACTTACGAGTGTGGGGTGTCTAGCAAAGGTAGCTATACGACTCCCAAGGCCCAAAAGATTGGACCTAAATCATGGATTGTATATTCATCGGATATTCTAAGAATAGCAGTGCTTATCGCTTCATTGTACATTATTCGAAAAATCAGGATATACAAAAGGGTACATTAATGGAATCAAGGAATGTTTCATTCTTTGAAACTATATTTCCTTGTTTAACGAAGGAAACTGAAAGTTCATCTAGAATAGATGAAGAAGTTGTCCAAGATAAGAGACAACGAGATGATAATGATCTCCAAGATGAGAGACAAGATCAAACTGAGGAAGAAGAGGTTGAACCTAGAAGAAGCAAAAGGGCAAGAACCAAGAAATCGTTTGGACCTGATTTTGTTTCTTTTATGGTTGAAAACAAACCTACTTCATACCGAGAAGCGGTTACTTCCTCAGAAGGGCCTCAATGGAAAGAAGCCATTAAAAGTGAAATAGATTCTATTTTACAAAATCATACTTGGGAGCTCGTGGATTTACCTCCTGGTTGTAAACCACTAGGTTATAAATGGATCTTCAAGAAGAAGATGAAAGCCGATGGCACCATTGACAAGTATAAAGCAAGGTTAGTAATCAAAGGATTTGACAACGAGAAGGTCTTGATTACTTTGATAAATATTCGCTTTACGCGAATAACCTCGATTAGGATGATACTTGCTATTGCCGCTTTAAGAAATTTGGAAGTTCACCAAATGGATGTGAAAGCGGCATTTCTAAACGGAGATTTAGAAGAAGAAATCTACATGAACCAACACGAGGGTTTCATGGCTCTGGACAAGAGAACAAAGTTTGTAGGCTTGTTAAGTCATTATATGGCTTAAAGCAAGCTCCCAAACAATGGCATCAAAAATTTGACCACGCCATGCTAGAGAGTGGATTCAAAATTAATGAATCGACAAATGTGTTTATGTCAAAGACACAAATAGTGGATATGTAATCTTGTGTTTATATGTTGATGATATGCTTATCGTTGGCGAACGACAAGATGATCAAATCTACTAAAGACATGTTGAAATCAAAGTTGACATGAAGGATATGGGTTTGGTGATGTGATCCTTGGAATAAAGATCATACGAACTCGAGAATGGACTTGTGTTAAGTCAGCACATTATGTGGACAAAATTCTTAATACTCATAATGCGGGGATTCGGCCTAGCTAGAACTCCAATTGACACCAAGAAGCATCTATCTAAAAATAGAGGCTTAGGTGTTGCCCAATTAAAGTATTCAAGAATTATTGGCATGTTAATGTACTTAATGATGTACCGACCGACTTAACATATGTTGTTAGCGAAGCTAAGTAGGTATACTAGTAACCCAAGCTATGCACATTGGGCGCGCTATGACTAGGGTACTTCACTATTTGAGATACGGTCGCGATTATGGATCGCATTATGATCGATATCCATTGTTATCGAAGGATACGATGATGCAAATTGGATATCGACATAAAGGATTCTAGATCGACTAGTGGATATGTGTTTACACTAGGAGGGCAGCTATATCTTGGAAGTCTTCCAAGCAACTGTTATAGCTAAGTCCACGATGGAATCGAATTTATCGCGTTAGATAAATGCGAACAAGAGGCGGAATGGCTACATCAATTCGTAGAGGACATACCAAGGTGGCCTAAGCCGTAACGACCATTAGTATACATTGTGATAGTCAATCGGCAATTGGCGAGCTCATAGCATAATGTATAATGGAAAGTCCGGACATATCCGTCGTCGACATAATTCGATCGACAACTACTCTCAACAGAGTTATCTCAATTGACTATGTGAAGTCAAAGGATAACATCGCGGATCCGCTTACGAAGGCTTAAGCGGAGAGTTAGTAAGTAAGTCGTCTAAAGGAATGGGACTAAAGCCCTTGAAGGAATGAGTTTCTATGAAGGAAAACCTAACCCATTGTTGGAGATCCCAAGATCCGGGTTCAATAGGACAACCTAATCATAGAAATGTGGGAAGTCACGTCAATGTGGGGAGTTACTAAATATTGTTACTTCCTAGTCCATTCCTATAACAAATGTGACTTGTTGAGAGGTTAAACATATGGCTTTAATGATTAAGGATGAAATCATAAAGCATAATGATTCAAGATGAAATCACAAAACATATGTTTTAATGATTCAAGATGAAATCACCTATGTGAGAGAGAAGTGGGGTCGCTCGAAGGAAATGAGGCGCAATTCCTAAGAGCTCTTGCAGAACCAAGGCTAGTATTCATGACCATAATGAATACGACTATGAGGACTTGACAAAGGTCGAGGGAGAGTCTTGTGTGAAGTGTAATGTCGTCTCACGTAAATGGATGATGAGTTCAAGGACATCGCGTCTACTCGGATCTAGGAGACTAAGTGCATCTCACAAGGGAAGGTTCAAAGGGTTACACCTACCTATCCTATGCAAGACTTAACCGCAGAAATTTCAATTGAAACTTTCGTGTGTTTTCGACCGATTTCCATTCATGTGGGGATTGTTGGAAAATAGTTTTTCAAAATAAGTTTTGCAAATTTTGGACACTATTTAATATATGTATATGTTATATATATTTATATTTCTTGATAACTGCGTTCTCCTCGACGAGAGCTTCAGAACGAGCTAAAGTATGTCCAAAATGGAGTTAATATGAATGAGATATCGTGTCTCAAAGTGGGATACGTGAAACACAAAATTTGGGAAAATAAACACATCCCACATCGCCTAGAAAAGGAAGTGGGAGTGTGTTTATATAGAAATCTTGATATGAACTTTCAAAATGATTTGTTGGTTTTACTCCAACACCTATGTCTTGCTGCAGGGGTGCGATTTCGATTTACGGGCCAAATGGGTTCAAGCTTCGAACTCATGCGAGCCCGCGACCTGCTGGACACGAATCGCATACTGCGTATCTTTTGATCGAGTTGTGTCAAATCTCGATTTGAATACTAGAATCGGTTTAAATAAATGGAAGATAATAAACCCGTGTTTATTATTTTAACAGATTCGCATATCTGTGTATTATTTGGCGATATCTTTCTTGGTGACCAAGATAGGTTTAGCCTATAAATTAAACACCTCTCATTCGGTTTTAGACGAGAAAAATGTAACTCCTCTGCAACCGATTTCCGACAATTCATTCGATCGAAGCATAAGTTGCTTCCGTGATCTTCGAGCAAGTTTGTCACGTCCCATTTGACATCGCCTTTGCGGTTGTACCACAGGAAGCAGACGGCGAATCTGTTTTAAGGAATCGTGTTAAACACGAGCCTCTTGCCACGACCTTCTCGCTTTTCTTTAATTAACGTTCTATAGTGTCTGTCTTACGCTTCTACCCGCTCGTCATTATTTAATTTATCGTCTTTTATTTACATTAATTTATTCTTGTCATTATAATCGATTTTATTAATAAAAGTGTACACGCTTCCCACATTTAAACTCTAATAGAAGCGTTTAGAGTTATTCCTTTTGTTATATAGAAATCTTACAATAACAAAAAAAATTGAAATTTAAATAGCTAGCAAACTAATACAGTTGCGTCGAAGTTAACATTAACAAAAACATCAAAATAAAATTCTCACACATCCACACTTAATAGTCAAAACAAATCTTAAAGTTCACTGTTACTATATAAATGTGTATTGTCATAGCTTAGGATTGTAGGTACTAGAAGCTATCATGTTCTGTACTATTATAATATAGTCAAAAATACAAATGTGAAGCGTTTTGATCGACAAAATTAAGTGGATGTGAATTATTTACTTCTCTATTTACTTTTCATAACTAAACTATCATCTTCCTCATTATTCTCTCACCACATAACCAGAGAGATATAAACAACCCATAAACCCATTGATTCAAATATCATCTTCATATTATTGTTATTTACTTTTTAATTAAACGACTAAATCGTTGCCATCCAACGCTCCGTGAAGATTTGGGGGCACTGTATTTTTTGGGTTGAGGGCAATGGAGGTTTTGTTTTCAATCTTGACATATTTTCCTACTAGTAGAGTAGGTTTACAAAAGCTTTGTTGGGGGCATGTCCCCCCATATGTTTCTACATGGCTCCGCCACTGGCATTGATTACCTTTGGTACAATACATGTGCACATATTAATTCAGACCCTTAGTACACTAAACTATAGTATACATTTTCACCTTACATGCATCACAATACATATGCACCCATTAACTAGGTTGATTTAACTAGAATATACATCTTGTACAATACAAGTGCACTTATGTGACATTCATTGAAACCAAAGGCTTGATTTTTTGGATAAGTAACGTTTTTGAAGTCATCGTCACTTTTGCATGTACATCTATCGCTTCATCAATGGTATTTTGCTCCACAAGTGGCCCCTTCCCTTTGAACCTAACACTTCTCCTTAATTCTGAAACGTATACAACATCCATTATACACATATGCACATACATATATCGAATCACTAATTTTTATATTTCGTTTCAAATATAATACTAACAACAATTACTTCATTGACACATCCAAACACATGTATTTCACAAGATGACATATCCAGGAAAATGTAATTCACAATACTAATTTCAAACAAAAAAAATTGACATATCCAAACATATGTATTTCACAAAATGACATATACAAACACATGTATTTCACAAAAAAATACATCCAAAAACAGCTAATTCACAAAAAATACATATCCAAACACACGTAAACACCCAACAATTTTATGTTTATAAACAAATGACATATCGAAACACATTTAATTACCTCAAAAGACAATTATTAATTAAAAAAAAAACAACAACATATGTCTCAGCAAAAAGAACTACACAACAACTGGTACTAGTTCTAACATTTTCCAATAACAGTGTATAATCAACAGAAGAAGATTCTAAGCACACATGCAAGTGTTTTAAATTAGCAAATCACAACTAATTAGTTAAAATTCAACTACTGGAACCGCTAAACTAATTAAAATCAACCCACAATTGTTGTTCAATACTTAATCTAAACAAACAAACACATGAACATCAACAAAATTTTCGTATCTTACGTTACTGGTGTATGATAAGATACTAAACATCAATGCATAATAAACTTTTTAATCATTTTTTAGCACACATTTACCTTCTTCTACAATTATAAATAAGTACTATCACAAAAAAAAATAATTAACATACCTTCCAATAATCGCCAAAAAATTAAAGTCGGTTTGTTGTTCGTGAGCTCCAATTTTTCCGATTGCACAAAACCTAATATTTGGGGATTTTATATATGGTAGAAGATAAGTGAGTTCTTAAATTGAATTGTGAAATATTTTTGGTGAAGATGATAAAATCAAATGATATGATTTGATGATAACTACCCCGGTAATCGTGCTTGTATAATGCAATTATATCAGTTTCATTTTTGTGTAAAAATATAATATGCCTATTTTGCCCCCCAATTTTTTAATAACGCAGGAAAATTGTCTATGCTATTTACATAAATGTCATTGAGTAATATTAACCATTGATCATATAATCTAATGGCCAAGATTGGTTCTCGCAGTTCTCGACATTTTTATGATTCTGAAAAGAACCCTTCCCTATATATATATATATATAATTATAAAATTATAGTTATATAAAACCGTAATTTGGTAAATAACGTAAATGAAGTATGTTTAACTAAAACACTCAATAACATCATCTTTTCCACAAGATCACAACGGGGAACATTTCACTTATGCGTAAGTGAGGATCTTTGATAAATATCAAACTAAGACAATGTAGCACGTAAATTAACTTAAAACGTTAAGCACGCACAACACCCTATTGAATTGGATAATTCAATAATCAATTGAATAAGTATATTCAATGCTCTATTATTTTGGTCGCGAACCAAAGGTTTATCATATTCTGAGACTCGCCATCTCATCATTTTTAGGTTTCGGTTTGGAACCTCCGCTACATTGTGCTTGACCTATTTGTGCTTGTTCATTATCATCAAGGTGAGTTCATAGCCTCACTTTTACTTTTATTTGCAAACCCCGCAAGGGATGCTCTAAACTAGAACACAAGGTTTTTCATAAATGTTCGCTTCTTGATTATTGAAATTGCCTAAGTATTTAGCCATAAGTCCCTTGTATCATGAACCATTAGTCACTGCGAGTGAACGCAAATATCGTGAATAGTACTATGGGGAGTAACGACCCCGTCTTGGTTATAGGAAATAACCGGGGCGCACCATATTTGAATTGCATTAGGTAGTTGGCTATTACCTCCTTTGGGGCAAAACTTTACGTACACCAGTAATTCGGTGTATGCAGTTGAGTCTTGGTTGCATGAGCTTAGCGCATAATAATCTGTGATTTTCTTTATGATATTGTTAGTTTACAATTATCATGTTCATATTCTTGTGTTCAACTATTATTTAAATCTATGGATTTCACTCAACATTATTGTTGACCTTTTTAAGCATGTTATCTCAGGTAATCAATGAAGATTATGTTCGAGGCACGGAGTGGGCATACCAAGACCTTTCCTTGTGGTGTAAACATAAAGTTGTCATTTCTTTCAAACTCATGCTCTATATTTTGGGAAAACATTTGAACAATTTGGAATATTTTGTAACAACAATGAGTTTTCGATGAATGATAACTATATTTATTAAAACGTCTCTTTCGAGTCGTTTTCTATGATTATTGACTATGATCTCCATTCGAGTAATACCCCGATTAGTCTTCCGCTGTCATTATGATCAAGGGGGTGTTACATGGTTGCCAAACATGCTCAATAATATTTCGTTGAAGCCTTGCGTGCGTTTGTTTATCACATAGTTTTTTTGGCTTTCCTCCGTTGCACTCTGCACCGCTCGATCCATGTCTTATGAAAATTTACTTTCGGACAAATATAAATCTCGCTCATTTCGGATATCACAAATTTTTGATCTTTCAAAACCATGGTATGAAATATGATGCACGTGTACATGACTTTTCTTTAACTTGTTGACAGTCCACATACGTGCCTGTTGGCTTATAACATGCCAACGTCCTTGGAGGACACCAAAAGCGCTTTCAACATCTTTTGGAGCACTTTCTTTTCGCATTTTAAATACGAAATTTTTCTAGGAATTTGCAACCGAAAATGATTTGACAAAATATGACCCTTGTGGGTAAATCCGGTAAGCTAGATAATACCTTTGTTGAAATTTAACCGTTAACTCAAACGGAGTCATGGGGCGATTTCATCAAGAATGTCGTCGAATAACGGAGAATATTCAAAACGGTAAGATCATTATTCGCACCCGCTACCCCAGAAAATGTATGCCAAATCCACAAATCATGTGACACAACTGCTTCAAGCATTATAGTTGGGTATTTTTTTTATCACCTTTATGAAATTGCCCGTACCATTCTTTCGAACAATTAATCCATTCCAAGTACATACAATCAATGCTTTCAAGCATTCCCAGTAACCCGTGAATCGTGTTATGTGCGTTTTATAAATTGTGAATGTCATTTAAGTCAGGTTTTCTTAAAAAATCGGGCATAAACAATTCGATAACGCACATAATAAAATTATCTAGACAATGACGTGCACAATGTTCCCCCATTTGTAAATACTCATCTAATGCATCAGGTGTTACGCCGTATTCCAATTGGTGTATAGCGGATGTGCATTTTATAATAACGCTAAAACTGATCGGGTCGGAAAAAAGAAATTTAAAATGATCGGTAAGAGGATGAACATTTTGAATAAATGTTTCAATACCTTTGACTATTTTAAAAAATAGTTTACGGCTCATACGATATTGACGCCTAAAATAAGTGACCGGATATGGGGTTATCACCAAAAGGTCGGCCATTAAACGTGCTTCAACAATATCAAGTTCACGGGGGATGTAATTACGGCGGTTTGAACTTTCAGCTTCTTGTTCATGCAACGATTGCTCATACTGATATTGTTGCATAATCATCTCGATGTCAGCTATATCATCTTGATCGGACAGACTATCGGAATAGCTTGAATCACTCAGGTTTATTTGAAAGAGTAGTTGTGTTGGTAGAGAATTATGTGAAAGTTGTTGTTAAAATGATGTTTTATTTATAGTGTGAAAATTGGGTTTAATTAAAAAAAAAGGTTTTAATTAAAAAAAAAAAACGTCTGAATTAAATTGTTTCCTTTGTGGTTTAACGGCTATATTTCAAAAAGTAGATTTGTCGTTTGTGCTTCACTGCAACGGAGAGCAACCGACGAGTGTGATATAGCGGCGAGCATCGTTTGTGCTCCACGTTGGAATGACGAGCGATACAAAATCACCACTTATTGCTCTTATACTCACAAATCCATTTTGACTTTTACATTTTAAGACTAGCAACTTTTCTTTGAAATTTAACCTTTTACAACTTTTTTTTAAACTAATATGAAATTTAATAATTTTATATCGTAATCTTTCATCTTTTATCATTTTTCTTAACGTGTGATTTTGTAAAATAAAAAATGAGTGACTCGATTAAAGTTGATGTCATTGTTGAAAACCCTTAAAGCAAAAATGAGAATCTAGGTATCGATTCTAGAACATTATTTAACGTTCTATGTAGTAAAAATAGGCGTTACACAAAGCATTTAACCATAATGTCACAACTTAGGTGGTGTTTGTTTTTTAAGAGGCTCGAATCAATCAACAACACATCGAATCAACTGGGCGTAAATGTCGAATCGACCGCATCCGAATGGGAAAAACTTATTTTGAACCGCATATTGCTTGCTTCGCACTAATTTTTTTTTTTTTTTTTTGTGTCGCAGAAGATTCGATACCCCTCTCAAGTCTGACCATTAAGATCTCACTGCGCTACGAGCGGGAAAAAAAAAAAAAAAAAGATCGAACGACCAAAATGCCGACGCGTCTCGAATCAGTTCAGATTAAGAGGCTGTTAAAAGCCTCTTTATGAAAAACAAACACCACCTTAGATTTTATCAAACATGACCACGATAAACCTTTAAAGAAAGGTAATCTCACTTTTTGTAAGAGTTTGTCTATCCGGGGACAAACCTATTTGGGAGTCGGGGCACATTTGACAAGGTCATAAAGTGTAAATAGTGTTATAAAATATTCGTTTAAGCTTAATTCTAGTTAATAAATTTCTTATGATGCCACTTTAGTGCTTATAACTATAAAAAAATTGTGCAACAACCTCTAAATCAAATAATCTTGAGGCTCCATGTCTATCAATGTATTAATACTATACCGACTTTAGTTCCACCGACTCGATACCTATTACTAAACAGGGTTCTAAAGGCGCGGCGTGACTTCACGTTACGCAATAGACTAAGAAGTCGGCTCCGGCGCGACGTAAGATGAGGCGTGAAAAGACGTGATTAAGCGCGAGACGCGACCTTTTTTAAGGGTCAATTGCGCTCACTAAAACTTGATATTTGCATATATACCCAAAACATGCTTAAAATGCATTGTACATCATGCAATAAAACTTGTATTATGGGTAAATATGCAAGTTTTTTTTTGATATAATTAAAATTCGATGAAAATGTTTTTTTTTTTTTTTTAATGAAGAAGATTAATGCAATGATAGTTTTTGACTTAATTTTTTATGGATAACACTTTTTATAAACTCGATATATAATAAAATATGATATTACGTGTAATATATAAATACATAAATATTTTCATATTTGTAAACTTTAAATCACGCCTTAAAAATTGCTATGGTTTCACAAAACTTTAAGGTGTGAGACATGACAATGCCGCCACAATTTATAACCTTGCTAAAATCGAAATTCCAATTTATAAAAAGTAACAAACTTAGTTCCAATTTATAAAACAATTCTTTAGTTAAAAGGGCAAATCACCTAAAATGTAGTTAACTTGCCACTTTTTTCATTGTATGTAGTATTCTTTTTTCTCATTCTATCAATAAACTTCTATCGTTAGTCCTTTCGTATCCGCTACCAAAAAACATGCATCGTTAGTCATTTATGCTAACGATCGCTAATAAATAACTTAAAATTTGGTTATCTTACGCTAAACTTGCATCTTTGGTCCTTTATACTAACGATCGTTAAAAATAACTTAAAATTTGGTTTTCTTACATTTCCATCCGCTCTTTCACGCTTCCGTCCGCTTTTACGTTTTGCTCGCTTTAACACGCTTTTTGTCCGTTTTTCACGTTTTCACGCTTTACACGCTTTCATCCGCAAGTTTTCATCCGTTTTCACGTTTCACATGTTTTACGTTTTCATTCGTTTTACACATTTTCGATCCGCAGCACGTTTTCATTCGTTTTACACGCCGCTCGTTTTAACACGTTATCGCCCGTTTTCACGTTTTCATCCATTTTACATATGTATTCGTCCGTTTACACGTTTTCTTCCATTTTTCACCTTTTCATCTGTTTTACATCGCCATCCGCTTTACACATTTTGTCCGTTTTGCGCATCGCCATCCGTTTTCGTCCGTCGTTTTCATCCATTTTACATGCTTCGCGTCGTTTTACACTTTTTGTCGGTTTACATTTTCGTCCGTTTGCACGTTTCATATGTTTTACACGCTTTCTTTTACACATTTCGTCTGTTTTGCACATTTTTTCCATTTTTTCACGCTTTCATCATTTTTTCATGTAAACACGCACGAAAACGTATAAAATGGATGAATGTGTAAAACAGATGAAAACGTAGAAACGGCCAAAACATTCGAAACGACAATATGCGAAAAATAGACAAAATGTGCAAACACGAACGAAAACATGAAATAACGGATGAAACGTAAAACGGATGAAAACGTAGAAACGGATGAAAACACGAAAATTGGATGAAAACGTGAATAACGGACGAAACGTGTTTAAATGGACGAAAACGTGTTAAAACATATGAAAACGTAAAACAGACGAAAACATGCAAAACGGATAAAACGTAAAAATAGATGAAAACGTGAAAAATGATGAAACCGTGTTAAACGGACGAAATAGTGTTAAACAGATGAAAACGTAAAACGAACGAAAACGTGCAAAATGGACGAAATGTGTCAAATGGATGAAAACGTAAAACGGATGAAAACGTGAAAAACGGACGAAACGGGGAAAAGAAGAAAACGTGAAAAATGGACGAACGTAAAACGAATGAAAACGTAAAACGGATAAAACGTGAAAACGGACGAAATTTATAACCCGTGCTAAAAATCGAAATTAGCGTTAGATAACCAAATTTATAAAAACTAACAAATGCGTTTTTTTAGTTAACCAATTTATGAGAAAAAAAAAACAAATCTTTAGTTAACTAAAATTTCTTAAAAAACAAAACAAACAAATCTTTAAATACGGAAACAAAATTATTTAAAGATAATTTACCCCAAAATTTAAAAAGTCTTTTAATTCCACGCCCCCTTTACATTTTATCTCCATATACATATTTTCTCACCAATTTCCCCCAATATTCGACTTCAATTACGATCAATCAATCTCACTAATTGGGTCTCAGGTAAATATTACAATCGATTTCTCAGTTCTGTTATCTTTTAGTTTGCTATGAATATAAATGATATGGGTAATCAATTTTAGGGTTTTTAATATGATTTGGATATTTGGTGAGTTTTTGTGTTTTTTGATATGGGTTTTTGGAATTATGAATTGGGTATTTGTTAGTTTTTATGATCGATGCGTTAATAAGTTAGAATAGCTGTTTTTTTGGAAGGGGGTGTTTGGTTTTTAAGGTTAGGTTAATATAAGTTGTGAAATGGTTTGTTAGAAGTTATAAGGGGGTATTTGGGAATTGGATTGATGGTATTGCGTTGTTATAGAAGGAATAAGCACTTAAGAATAAGCATCTGTAAGTAGATAAGTACTTTAGAATAGGCAAAAGAAAGTGATATTAACCCTATATGGAGGGCGTGTCTAGGATTGCTTAGAATTTCTGATTGTGTTTCTGCTTATATGCTGCTTACAATATTTAGTGTTCGGATTTGCTTATTGGATTCATTAAGACTCATAAATAGAAATAATTTCATAGGAAATTGTAATCAAAATCTTTATGAAAGGGCGTAGGTCAATATGAGGATTAAAAAGTAGTTTTAGTTTCATTTCAAGAAGTCACTTTGAAGCAAACAGCTCCGTTGCTGAGGAAAAAACTACTTATCATACTCCTGAATAAGCAGATAAGCAGAAGTTTGGATCACAGAAACACTCCAAACTGCTTATGTGCTTAACAATAAGTAGATATGTAGTTAAGTAGAAAAATAGAAATTCCAAACATCCTCCAAATTCGTGAAGTGTTTTTTAACTAATGTGTGAATGATTGCAAACCCTTTAGATAAACTAATGTTTATGCTTAGCGATTACATGTCATGTCGTTTGATCACGATGGATGAGTGGTTTTAAATTTGTAAGTTTTGTAATTTATTGGACATGTTCTTATTTGCAGTGACGAATGCGAGGAATGACTTGTTTGTAGTGAAGAGAATTTATTTGCTCTTGTTTTGGGAAAAGGTGGAATTGTGGGGACATGTTTAGAAGTGAGTAATAGAACATAATTGTTATAGCCTATAGCTAAAGAAAATAGACGAGATGAAGACCTTAAAAAGATGCAGGAATAGTAATCCAGTTCTGATTGACTTGGAAACTTATAATATTAATAATGTGATTGATATTGACGTACCGAAAAGCATACAAAGAAACAAGGAGGTGTAAAGAGAAGAGTCATCCTTCTAAGACAGTATATATTTACATAGATGATGATGAAAGCCCAATTGACCATCATGCTGGACAAAATGCAAGAAACTCTGAGAAAGGTGCTTCTTCTAGTAGGAGGTACGTTCCGGATTTATCTCCATTGAAGATATCAAAGGGCAAACGAACGTATTCGGGAAGACGGTTCAGTGCACCGTCGGATATTGAATCATCTGATGATGACAGTCCGGATTGTGAATATATTGAAGACCCTTCTGCAGAGATACGAGAGCAGTGGGAAAGAGCATCATTGAAGAGAAAAGGCGATTTACACAATGATCATAATGATAATGGAGTAGATAAAAACAAACATAAACGTACTCAAGATGCGAACTTTAATGGAAACCGTCATGAGAAAAGAGGTGAATCTTCTGCCCGGAAAGATGTTGAAGAAAATTTGTCTGATCATGATTTAAGAGATAATGTTGATCTTGATGGTGGTCTAAATAAAAACAAACAGACATACGATCAAGGTTCAAACTTTAAAAGAACCCGACATGCGGAAAAAGGCAAATCTTCTGCACATTCAGACAATTCGTCTGATTATAAAGCTAGAGATACTGTTGATGGTGGTAAAGATGATATACCGTCTACTAGTAATGCAGAGGGAATGAAAAGAATGATCTCAAAAATGATGCCACCGTTGATGGCGATGTCCCTGTTGAGGACTCGATTATTTGTGAACGTGAAAAGCTTAAAGAGACTGATGAATACAAACGAGCATTAGAAGAAGAACTGGCAGAGAGACAAAGAGCCTTAAAGATTCAGGTACCTCTTAGGCTTTTAGCGCACGGTTTGAGATCTGATTGTGTTTGTGACATTCGTTAATATGCTAGATTTGATTTTTTTTCAACCTCTACTGGAAGGGCTACCTGTCAAATAGGCGGGTTGGGTAACGGGTGGTCAAGACACGTAACATTGATACACCTTAAATGCTACGGGTCAAATATGTTTCATTCTTTTTGTTAAAAAGAATAAAATAGTGTAGGTGGTTTAAGGGAAAAAATGCTTTTTAGTGACTTTAAACTAAAAAAATTTACATATTTTTTTGCAGGCCGAAGAAGCTCAACACTTGCGTCTTATGCTGAAAAGGAAAAAAGCTCAAAGCTTGCGTATTCTAGACATGGAAAGAAGGCAAAAGCAACGAGTAGATGAAATCCGGGAAAGTCAAAAGAAGGTTTGCAGAATTTTTCTAGTGCCTCTGCAGACATTTGAACTTTTTTTTACTTTTATCACCTATGATGAATATGATTTTAACTACAAGTTGTTAATTAAGTTTACTTTTGTTATTTGCCAGGACGAGGAAAATATGAATCTGAAAGAACAATACCGCGGTGAAGTGATACAGGGGCTCAAGAAGCTCGAAACCACATGTGTTGATATGGCTTCGTTATTGCGTGGCTTAGGGATCGAAGTTGGTGAAGGTCCTATTCCTTTATCACATGAGGTTAGTTTCATATGGTGATATCACATCTTACTAGCTGTATGATGGAGTATCATCATTCACCTCACACGTCATTAAAATTATAAATCACAGCAACGTATAATTGAGACTAGAACTTACAATATATAGCTTGAATGCATCACATTTTCTAATCCTGGACATTGTAGATGAGAAGTCACCATTAGAAACCCATGTACATGCTATTTTTGCTTTTTTTCTGAAACCTTTTTTCATCTCCATAAAACTTATATGCTCAGAGTAGGAAAAACTTGTATACTCAGAGTAAAGGAAAAAAAAAAAAAAAACTTACATGCTCAGTAGAAAGGTTTTGAGAGTTGAATGCGAAAAATGGAAGTCTGTCGGTTTGACCGGCTATGATGCTATATGAGAGGCATTGCATTTGTGTAAAATTGGTTCTGTATATGCTAAACAAATCTGTGATGATGATTTCAGGTTCGTGCAGCTTACAAGCGTGCATTATTGAGATTTCACCCGGATCGGGCTTCAAATGGTGACATGCGTCAACAAGTCGAAGCTGAAGAAAAGTTTAAGCTTCTTTTTCGCATGAAGGCAAAACTGTCCTTATGATGTCTGTAAAGTTTATTAGCAGAAATTTATTTTACAGTTTCAGTTATCTCCATCTTAAAATCCCTTTTAAGAATTTTAAACTTTCTTTGGTTAATACTTTTCTTTTGAAAATATGTTTGGATATGGAATCTTGCTTCCATACCCCTAACTTAACAGATTGAAATTAACTTGTAAGAAGTTGTTTTCTTACAACAGATGTAACCAGTTTTGAAGGTTTGCTTAATTTGATATTTTACATCATTGCTTTATATTATTTCATGCTATCCAGAAATATTTGCTTTTGATACATTTATTGCAACTCATTTGTCATTAAGCGGAAGATCCACATATCCAAGCCCTCTTCGTGTAGTTGGGAAGATGGTGAAAACGAAGCTTGCCAAAATCCCAACACCCAACGGCAAATTCATTAGCAGAACATTCAAATTAGGTCCTGATTCAGGAAACATGCAGTTTTGCACATCGGTATCACTCATGGCGAACACCAAGAACACAATAAGTGAAACAAAAGCATGCACAATATCTATCCCATTGATCTTATACTTCTTTAACCCGTTGTCATCTTCATCCGATTCTCCTGCTTCTAATTGATCATCAAAGCGGTGGTTAGTTCCGTAGTTAAACAAATACAGCCCTTTGAAGGTGGCAATACCGTAGTATAGTTTTCCATCCGTAGGATCCATGAAACTGTCGGTAAATGAAGACAAGAAGCAAATCAAGGCGGAAATGGAGACCAGTGATGAGGTGAGGTAGCGGTTTGCTGGCAGACAAGTGGTGCCTCGGTTAGTAAAAGATGGAGTAAGGGCTCGAAAAGCTAGAACTGTGCTTGTTGGAAGAAGGTTAGCTAGGTTGGCTGCTGATGCTAACGTCTTGTGGACCGGGTGGGTTGACTTCCGGCGATTTTGCCTCCTCAAGTGTCCGTAAAGCCGTATATGCGGCAATGGCGAGTCTAGTGGATGGGTTTGGTCACCCATTATGAGAGAAATAAGAGAGAAGATTGAGAGAAATAAAGTCATACGTTATATTTTATTTTCAATATATAGTAGTAACATAACGTAATAAAGAGATGAGTTAGTTAAGGCTGTTTTGCTTTTATTGTTAACTGCGTCATATTTGGACATAGATAAAGTTTATGTTTATTAAAATGAAATTACAACAAAAGATGATGTCAAGATTGTTGATGTATTACAATGCTCCTGAGTCCTAACAATTTTACAAACGAGATATAGTTTTGCACGCAAAGAGAATGTTGTCGGGTTATTAATTTGGCTACGTCATGCACATCGGCACAATTTGGTTCGGTTCAGTCCACTTTTGTGCATAGGCTAGTCGTAATGGGAGGTCGATCAACGGTTGGTCGCCTCCCTTAAACACGCCCCCCTCTTCACCACCCACCCCCACCACACAAGAGTCCCAAACGAACGCGTCCCCCTTGTTTTGGCTCAGTTGAATCACACATGCGACCGAATGAAATGGGAGAAAAAAGTAGTTGTTGGCTAATTAAATGGATAGTTTCTCACATCATTTTTTATGCACACAACACAATATTACATTATTAATGCACATGTTACAACATGCTATATGCATAATTGTGGTGTGTGCATCAATAAAAATGGTGTGAGTATCACCACCCAAATAAACACCCCAATATTTCTTCATTTTTGTACACATTTTCAACACTTATACACACTTTAACTTCTCAACTCAAACAAATAAGTTCTGATCTATTTTTTTTACAGATATAGATGAAGAAGACGAAGTTAATAGTTTAATCTTAAAGTTTTTAAATAACGCCGCTTTGCTTATTCATGCTTCCGCTTCTACAATCCCAAAAACCCCACGAAACCCGGTTGATAGAGATCGTTACGGTGCTCATGACCGTCTAGTGGCGGCTTACTTCGCTGAAAGCCCAATTTATGACGCACGTACATTCCGAAAGTGGTTCCGAAGAGTTGTTCACTTTTCACATGCATTATTCGGGAATTAACTGATAATTCGACATATTTTCAAAAAGGTGTTGATTGTACAGGAAAAGTTGGCATTTCCTCGTTAATGAAGTGTACCTTTATAATTCGTCAATTAGCATACGACAACGTTCCTGATACTCTAGACGAATATCTGCAAATTGATGATAAAACTTCTCTTGCCGCTTTCTGTTAGGGGGTTATGGACTTGGATGGAGAGGAGTATTTGCGAAGGCCTACTAATACCGATGTGGAAAAACTTTATGCTTTTCACAAGGAAAAACGTGAGTCGCATGGGATGTTAAAAAGCATTGACACTACAAAGTGGCTATGAGCTCAATGCCTAACTGCATATCGTGCTTAATTTGTAGGGGTGACCATGGGTCAGATCCATTCATTTTATTGGAAGTGGTTGCCTCACAAGACTTATGGATTTGACATGCGTTCTTTGGTGTTTTCAGGTCAAACAACCACATCAACGTTATACCTCAATCACCTATTTTCAACGATCTCAAAGACGGGAAAGCACCAGAGGTTCCGTTTGTGGCAAATAACATGACTTATAAATGAGGATATTATCTTATTGATGGAATATATCAGGAATGGTCTGTTCTTGTTAGATTCATTTTACTGCCAGGTGCGAATGATACGAAGCGAATAAGGTATAAGTAAATGCATGAAGCTACAAGAAAAGATATGTAACAAGCTTTTGACGTGTTAAAGAAAAAGTGGGCTATAATAAAAACTCTCACACGGTCGCAAAGTCTTAAGAAAATTATGGATTTGATGTCCACTTGCATCATATTACATAATATGATTTTAAAAGACAAAGGGAAGACAATCTCTCCAGACTTTTATCCAGATGAGCAACATCGTGAAGATGATCCCGTACGAACGCCTGAAGAAGATATGTTACAAGTTACAAGTTACTAAAGATATACACGCCATGAAACTCATCATAGTCTTAAAGCTGATTTAGTGAAACACATTTGACGTAGAGCAAACACTAATTTTATTGTTTTTTTTTTTTTTTTTTGAATTATTAATGCAATTTTTTTTAGTTATTATTAATGATTTTTAATTTAAAAAAGAAAAAAGATTTGGTCATGCATTTGGTCACCATTACGGGCATTTAGTTATGTATTGGTTTTAGAGAAAGAAAATCGAATTGATGCTGAAGTGGCAAAGGTGGCCCAGTCTAACCAAATATGTTTGGTTATTGGAATCGAAATAAGGTTTTGATTAATATGTTAACCAGTTAATTTAATAAACCATTAGTTTTTTTTTTTATAGAAAAGTTCAATGTAGATCCAACATTTTCTAAAGATTCAATGAACTAATCTCAACCATTCATTTTTTCATATAAAAAAAAAAAAAAAATAATAAAAAAAAAATAAAAGAAACTTTCTATTATTTTTAAAAATTAAATTTCGCAAACCGTTAATAGTTCATAAAGCGAATCATACAATCATGACGAAAATTAAACCAACTTTCTATAGAGGGGCACTTCTATATACTTTCGACAAATTTTTTTCGATTTTTTCGATTCACGTGGAAAAATCATATGTGATTTGTATCACAAATCACATGTCCAAATCACATTTGATTTGTGAAATCACATGTGATTTCTGATACAAGATTTGTGAAATCACATTTGATTTGTGATACAAATCACATGTGATTTTTTCTCCAAAAAAAGGTTCGTCGAAAATATATTGAAGTGTCCGTCTACTGAAAGATAAAAAAATACTCGTCGTGATGGTTTATTTTTTTCACCTAACGATTACCGTTTCGCAAGATTTTTATTTTTAAAAAAGAGGTGGAAAGCGAGGTTGTTGTTTTTTTTTTTTTTTTTTTTTTTTTTTTTTTTTTTTTTGAAAAATAAATAGCTAAAATTGTTTATTAGATATTTTAATATTTTGATAATTTTAGTTTTATATTGATCCCAACTCTGCTTTGTGAAATTTAGACTAGTAATTCCGTCGCCCAAAAGTTTAATTTTTATAAAACAAAGAAAAGCCTAATAAAGTAATAATAGGCATGTATATGTTTATTAATTGTAATCCATAAACATTCCATTCTTACAAAATGTTAACAATGCTATAAACAATTAGGTAATGATATCATTGTATATAATTGGAAACTTGTATCTTGTATACCTCAACTATATATACACAATACACGCCTATATATATATTGTTTGAGAAACTCAGTTGGAACGATTTGATTTTTATTCAAGTTCACAATTCGGTTGCAAGAGGTAAACTTCAGAGCTTAGTTATATTTTAATTCAGTATTACTTGTTAGATAGTGTTGTTTCAATAACACGGTATTCGTAAATCTGTAAACTAATAACATCTTGCAGCTAGGCTATGGTAGGCTTGGGAATATATGAACATATTGAAATCATATATTGTATTGTAATTTAAGTGTCCTACTTTTAGTTTTAATTAAATTTTTGTTTCACTTAATTAAAGTCGTTTAACTGCATTTTTCATACGCATCGCACGCACTAAATCGAACACTTATAAACAAGACATCGCTATTTTATATCTTAAACAAAGTTAAAAAGAAAATACACGTACATAACAAAAATATACATACCAAAATGGGACATTTTAAAAAGGGTTAATATACAAAATGTTACTAAACTTTCAAAAAATTTGTCCTAAGTCACTAACGTTTGTGCTACTATACTTCACGGGTTTTCACATATATTCATCGAACCTTTTATAAGTTGTCACCCTACCACCAAGGATTGGTAACCGGTTGTGGCCAATACATAACTAAACCTATACAAACAAGTCACTAAACTTTGGTAAAAATTTGTTTTAAGTCACTAATGTTTCATTCCTCAAGTTAAACTTTGCTAAAAATTTGTCCTAAGTCACTAATGAAATTTTTTCCTAAGTCACGAGTTGTGCACACATGCATCGAACCTTTAAAATTTTACGCTTTATACGATTTTATACACATTTTATAATGCTTTTATTCATTTTTATTCATTTTATACGTTTTGTTCGCTTTTACGCTTTGTCGCTTTTATACGTCATCCGCTTTTGTCCCATTTTTACGTCCGCTTTTATACATTTTTATGTTTTCATCCGCTTTTTATCGTTTTTGTCCGCTTTTATATGGTTTTGTACATTTTTATACTTTTTAACGTTTTATTCGCCATCCGCTTTTATACTTAAATCATTTTTTACGCCGTCCATTTTTCTTATGTTTTTGCCGCTTTTCATACTTAAATCTGTTGCCCTTTTTATGTTTGAAAACATAAGAAAATAGGCGAAACGTAAAACGTATAAAAAGGATTAAAACGAATAAAACGGATGAAAACGAATAAAAACGGATGAAAACGAAAAAAAAATAACGTATAAACCATATTAAGTGTAACGTAAAAACAAAATTTTCATTAGTGACTTAAGACAAATTTTTTCAGTTTAGACCTTAGATTATGTGAATGAAACAAAGCGCAGTTTAAGGGACGAGTATACCTTTAACAAAAAATAACCATTCTTATTTTGTGACAAATATTTCGAAAGTTTAGTGACATCTTTGTCTATTAACCCTTTAAAAATACATCTCGACTTAATCTCAAACTTTAATAATTTATATTCAAATTGTACTAAGAGTAATAAAACGCCTATATAGCCTGTTCAAACTGCTACTTAAATTTTTCGGATTATCTCAAGACTGGAGATTGGAAATTAAAGTTGGAATTTTATTTACTCAAAATGGTTGAATGGTTTCTAATTAATTATTGACCAACTTTTCTTATATTTGAGATTTTTTTTAACACCGTCTAAAATAGACAAGTTAAACGAAGAATACTTGTTTGAACGAATTATTTGAAGTTTAAAAGAAGTTGGTGATAATCAACTTATTATATATCTCATACTTCTGTTAATTTTTTTGGAAATGCAACAATATATTAACCACAAAAATAAAATTTTACAAATAAACGGCATCCATCCTCTCAAAACAAGGTGATTAAAGAGAAGGAACGCGGAAATAAAACACAAAAACAACGAAACCAAACCCGGATGAGATGTTACAAATAAATCTAAACCAACCCACAATAAGACTAAACCAAATTAAAAGCAAAAACAACATTGGATTAGTTCTTGTTAAAAAGGTTTGTGCACAAGAACATATCTCATACATCATGTTAGTCATGATTTCTTAGTTGATAAATCAGGTCTTATATAAGATCTTAGTGACCCAAACGACATCACTATATGGACTATGATAAACTAGGATACTTGTTACACCCTGAGTGCACCCGAAACCTAATGGTTTTTAAGATCTTAGTAACCCGAACAATATTAGTCATGATTCTTAGTTGATAAATTAGGTTTTACTGCCGAGTATTGGTTTATCCAAAGGGGCAACTCCTCTATTGGTTAAGCTTTGAACTTGTAGCATAATACTTAGGTTGGTTTTAATGGTAACTATTATCATTACCTTCACGTTAATGCCACATTAACATTCAACACATCATCACTATCATCACCTTAGCTTTTATGGTCATCACCATTAAGAATACTGAATACTCATTTTATAAAACATACCCCCACACATTAAAAAAAGAAAAAAGATAGTGGTGAGCACCGTCACCACGCACACTAAAAAAAGAAAAAAGATAAAGGTGAGACCACTATCTCTTTTTTTTTTTTTTTCTTACGCATGACCATGAGCTGGTTTTATGGAGGTGGAGTGATGGTCACCTTAATAGTGAGCCATCACCCACCATTAAAAGTAGTCTTAACAACCAAAAAATAATCTAAATGAACAAAATATTGTCAGTTTCATATGGGCTTAGTTTTGCGAAAGGCTATGTTCTATGGTTAAATTTAAAAGGTTGGTATGTTCTATAGTTATATCATTATATGGGCTTTTTATTAGGGCAAATGAAAAAAAAAAATCGATCGACATTGACACTTTATGTGATCACACAGAATTATTTTTTTTCTTATTGTATGTATTGAACTTTCAAATTTCAATCATTATGTGTATTTTGTGACTATTCTGACATGTAAAATGACCATTTTACCCTTCGAAATTTAAAAAAATTAAGGGTAAAATGGTCACAAAATACACACAATAATCGAATTTTGAAAGTTCAGTACACACAATAAGAAAAAAAATAGTTAACACACAATCATAAAAAGTGTCAAGTTCGATGATTTTTTTGTCATTTGCCTTTTTACTATTCACGTTTCATTAGTACGTTCTCAAATACAGTACTTGTTAACGTAGCACAACTGCACGTAATCAAGTTTGTATTCACACAAATACATGGCGAGTAAGTGTTTTTTTTTTTTTTCTTCTCTCTCGCAACACCCAATCTCGTATCATATTATACAGAAAAATGTTAGGGGATATGATAACCTTTAACCTCATCAAGTGACTGATCTATCATTCTTTAAAGTTCCACTGTAGTTATCGGCTTATCGCGTATGTATCTGGCATGTTGACAACATTAGTTATCGCCTAGGTAAGTATAGAACTAAACAAGTACTTGGTTTATTTTATGGGTTAATGGCATGTAATAGCAACATACTTTTCCATTTGTTCCATTATCGATCTGAACCCAAAATAATACAATAATACCCATCCAACTTTGTAAATTATGTGTTGATATCGACAAATTAACCTTTTTACCTACACGTGACACGGATGTTAATGCCACGTCATTTTTGTACATTTATTTCCACCTCGACCTCCTAACACCATTTCTCCATTTTAGTAACGCATTTGCAACACAAAATTGTCACTAATCTCCTTCCTCCTTCCTCCCATTTATTGGTGACCATTTTTGTGACTACTTTTTATGTCACTAAATCTCCTTCCTCCTTCCTCCCACTTTTGGTGACATCTTTTAGTAACCACTTTTGTGTCACTAAGTCTCCTTCCTCCTTCCTCCCAATCTTTGTGACTATTTTTGTGACAACTATTTGTGTCACAAGTCTCCTTCCATTTTACAGTTTTAAACCAACAATCCATTCATTTCATACATAAGAATATAAGATAACTACAAATATCCATTCATTGTTACATCATAATCCCAATAAGATATTTTGGGCAAAAGATATGGAAACGATAGCAACTTTAACTTCATTATGTCTTGAAGTCTACAAAATTAGTGGACCATTTCCACTACTTAGTGTCTTGATGGATACAATACATAAAAGTACTAAAATCCTAATTTGACCATTTCCACTAGTTGTTCAAGAGGATCCTTTGTGATGGTCTTCTCATTCTTACACCTCTTCTCAAAAGAGGTTCTTGTGGAGGTTGTTCCATTTGTGCATGTTGTTCCTTTTCCATTTGTGCAGGTGCTTCCATGGGCACATCCATGGGCACAAAATCATCATTTGCAGGTTCTTTTTCCATGAGCACAAAATCATCATTTGCAGGTTCTTGTACAGGTTCTTGTTCTTGTACAGGTTCTTCAGGTGCATTAGCATTAGCACGTTCTTGAACATTAGATTCCTAACAACATTGCATGACACATAAATTAATTGTATGCTACACTTATAAACTATTAAATAATTTTAAAGAAAGCATGTAATTACCTCATTTTGTCCACTACCACTAGCACCTGCATCCATTCTCATCCTCTTTAGTGCACTTCTTTGTACTCTCAAACCCACCGACCACCTTTTTTTGCCTTTATTTCTTACTTCCTTTGGTGGTGGATCAAGCTGTTTCATTTGTGCATCTTTTTATTATGCCCTCTCGATAGCAGTTGCCACAAGTCATAGTTCTTCGACTTGGATACCCTTTGAGAGTTTGATTCATTTAATTCACTTGGATGCTTTTGCCTTTTACCTTTAGGCCTGCCTGGCATTTTTCTCTTCTTAGAGTCTTTATCTGAAACGATGCCTCATTCTGCATCCATGAACCCCATAACCTAAACTTGCAGACATTACCTGATTTTTTCTTAAAATATGACTTTGACATCTGAATTTCATTCCTAGTCCACTTCTTTTTACCTTCTGCAACTATCTCTTTACCCTTACCCTTTGGTGCAGTCTCTTTACCATTGCCCTTTGGTGCAGTCTCTTTACCCTTACCCTTTGGTGCAGTCTCTTTAACTTTCCTACCTACCTTACTAGCACACATTCCCTCTTCTACATTCCTACCACACAAAACAAGTAATGATTTATAATCATTCCTTTTGTACCAAAGTTGATAGCCGTTAGCTACACCATAATTGCCAACATAATCTTCATCTCTTCATGATCTTTAAATCTCATTCCTAAGATGGGAGCCATTTCATTCCATGGTCGGTTTGGATTAAATTCGGGATAGACTACTCGGGTTTTACTTTGTAAATAGGATCCACACTTTGATCCTCTATTTCATCTTCTACAAGTGCTCTTGTATCCCCCGTTTGTACCAAATGTGTTCCTAGTGGTTTTGTTAGGATCATTTTGCATAACCTATTTAAAAGGGATCACTTGTGCATCTATTGGGTATGATAACTTCTTCTTCACCTACATATTGTGGTTCAACAAAGGCTGATATATCATCTAATTCACACCCATCCTCATTAGAATCCTCTAAATCAGCATCATCTTTTGCAAACCAATCATGGATATCATAGCCATGATGTTCAACATATACATCAATTTTCCCACCATTTCCTAAAGCTACTGCTATAAAATCACCAAATTGTTGTTCATTTTTAACTCCTAATCCCATCACTTAAGTCACTACCGGAGACAATAAAAGGCCAAGGAGGGTATTCGATGAGAACAACCGATAAAATCAAATAACTTACCATCGTCATGGATTCAAAATCCAAATCTTGCATTATATCTTTGTTGCCCTCGGTATACTCTAACGGAGGTCCAATAAAGAGTCCATCATGATAAAGCGTGAGCTTTATTAGGATAACCATTCGCAATAAAAACAAAAAAATCAAAATTTAGGGTTACGACATAACAACAAAAACACAAATATGAATTGATCAAATGCATTAATAAGTTAATTAAAAGACTTAACTTTAAAAGCCCTATGAAATTTAACAATTGAGAGATCAATTTTAGGTTTAGAAATTAGGGTTCATGTCTGGGTTTGATATGTGTGTGTGTTTTGTGTTGATATGTGTGTCTGTGAGTTTTAAATGATAGTCAACATTTAAGTCAACATCTAACTAACGTTTTAAAGTTAAAAAAAATCCACGTATTGTTTTTTTACCGGTGTAGCCGGTTGCCTGTAAAGCCACGTAAGCAAACGTATGATAATGAAAATAATTTACAAAGTTGGATGGGTATTATTGTATTATTTTGGGTTCGTATCTGATAATGGAACAAATGAGAAAGTACGTAGCTATTACATGCCATTAACCCTTATTTTATTGATTCACTTTAAGGTTTATGCTGCGTGATAGCTATGGGGAGAAACATATTATCTTTATGAAATGTATCTGTTTTTTATCTTCGTCGATTAAGAAGTAGACAATTTTATTCATTTGGCTTATTTGTATCGGCTGTTAATTAAATTGAGCATGAGAGGATCTCAAACCGTTTTTAGTACTAAGTCAAACATTATTGGTGAGTTGCAGTAAAGCAATAATGGGTGGTTGTGAAAGCTGTACTGCAAGAACAAATGAGGATCGGAATGAGTGGCAGGTAACACTTCGCGCTCGTCGAGAAAATACAATCACTGGTTGGTTAGGCATTGCAGTAGCTGTTATCGGCGTAGCCAGTTGGGCCGTTTCAGGAATACTCTCTCACAACCATAAAAAGGATTATCATCATCCGATAAAGAAGAACAAGAACATGTTAATTGATTTTCTGAAACATGTTTTACCACACCATAAACGTCAACAAACAGTTGTTTCATATGATGGCGCTGCCACCTCTATCGCTTTTCAAAAGGCTATAGATGAGGTAAAACAACATGGTGAGGAGATGCTGATGCAAAACATGAAACTAAAGAAGATAAAATGAAAGTCGAGAAGGATTTGTTTATGAGTTTATCTGATTCATTAAAACAGAACCATGCTCTCCTTGTATCAAACAAGGTTTATCGAGATTTGCTAGATGAGTATAGAAAGAAGGAAAAGGATCTGTCTGGTCGATGTGAGGAGATGTCTAATGCACTTCAATGACGAGAGTCAGAACTTAATGCTAAAGAATATGATTTAAATGATGTTCGATCTGAGAACCATGATACAAGAGGTATATATGCAGCACATAAACTCGAGGTCTTTGAACAAGTTGATCAGGAGCCTGGAATAGTCCCTAGTGTTCATCACGCCTTATCTCAGAATGGTAGCACTTCTCCTCGTAGTGCCTATGAGGTTTAGAATAATGGTTAGGACTCGCACGGTTTCAACGACTTATTTTTATTATTCTGTTATGAACCTATAATATGTCATAAGTATTGGATTGTTAATTTGTTATTGTGATACTCCTAGTTTTGTTTTGGGAAAAAATGAAAAAATCGTGAGCTTGACTTGTTGTCGTTGTGTGTGGCCATTTTTTTTTCATTGTAACACAAACCTTTCAAATTTTGTCATTGTATGTAGCCAGGTTAGGTGAATTTGTGTTATGTATGTACTTGGTTAGGCTTAGCGTTACATCGTTAGTCCTTTTATATTAACGGTCGTTAGTAAATAACTTAAAATTTCGTTCTCCTACGTTTTATTCGTTTTCATCAGTTATTATCGTTTTCTTCCTTTTACACTATTTCGTCCGTTTTACGTTTTCTTCGTTTTAGTTCGTTTTACGTTTTCTTCCGTTTTCGTCCGTTTTACGTTTTCTTAGTTTTACGATTTCGTCCGTTTTTTACGTTTTCTTCCGTTTTACGTTTTCTTAGTTTCGTCCGTTTTACGTTTTCTTAGTTTTAAAGCGATTTGTCCGTTTTACGTTTCGCTCGTTTTACGTTTTCTTAGTTTTACCGCTTTTTTCCGTTTTACGATTTCGTCGTTTTACGTTTTCGCTCGTTTTACGTTTTTACGTTTTACATGTTTTCTTGTTTTGTCCGTTTCTACGTTTTCTTAGTTTTACGTTTCTTAGTTTAAATCTGTTTTACGTTTCTTAGTTTTACGATTTCGTCCATTTTACGTTTTCGCTCGTTTTACGTTTCTTAGTTTCTACGATTTCGTCGTTTTACGTTTCGCTTTCGTTTTACGATTTCATCCGTTTTACGTTTTCTTAAGTTTTGGTCGTTTTACGTTTTCTTAGTTTCGTCCGTTTTACGTTTTCTTAGTTTTACGATTTCGTCCGTTTTACGTTTCGCTCGTTTTCAAGTTTTCTTGGTTTTACGTTTTCTTAGTTTTCGTCCGTTTTACGTTTTCTTGGTTTTAAGCGATTTGTCCAGTTTTACGTTTTTTTCGTTTTACGTTTTCTTAGTTTTACGTTTTTTCCGTTTTACGATTTAGTCCGTTTTACGTTTTCGCTTTCGTTTTACGTTTTTACGTTTTACATGTTTTCTTGTTTTGTCCGTTTCTACGTTTTCTTAGTTTTACGTTTTCTTAGTTTCGTCTGTTTTACGTTTCTTAGTTTTACGATTTCGTCCATTTTACGTTTTCGCTCGTTTTACGTTTTCTTAGTTTTACGATTTCGTCGTTTTACGTTTTCGCTCGTTTTACGATTTCATCCGTTTTACGTTTTCTTAAGTTTTGGTCGTTTTACGTTTTCTTAGTTTCGTCCGTTTTACGTTTCTTAGTTTTACGATTTCGTCCGTTTTACGTTTCGCTTTCGTTTTACGATTTCTTAGTTTTACGTTTTCTTAGTTTTCGTCCGTTTTACGTTTTCTTGTTTTAAGCGATTTGTCCGTTTTACGTTTTCTTTCGTTTTACGTTTCTTAGTTTTACGTTTTCTTAGTTTTACGTTTTCTTCCTTTTTACGATTTCGTCCGTTTTACGTTTTATTTCGTTTTACGTTTTTACCGTTTTACGTTTTCTTGTTTTAATCCAGTTTCTACGTTTTCTTAGTTTTACGTTTTCTTAGTTTTAAATGCTGTTTTACCCGTTTCTTAGTTTTACGATTTCGTCCATTTTACGTTTTCGCTTGTTTTACGTTTTCTTAGTTTTACGATTTCGTCCGTTTTACGTTTCGCTTTCGTTTTACGTTTTCTTAGTTTTACATTTTGTCGTTTTACGTTTAAAAGCGGCGGCGATGTAAAAACATCGCAACGATGTAAAACGTAAAAACGTGTAAACGGTAAGAAAACATGTAAGCGGACGAAAACGAAGAAAAGTAAAACGTAAGAAAACGGGAAGAAAACGTGTAACGGACGAAAGCGGAAGAAAACGTGTAAAAGTAAAACGGCGAAAACGTGGCGTAAAACTAAGACGGACGGCGAAATAAAGCGGTAAAGGCAAATGTAAAGCTAAGAAAGCGTAAGCGGAAGAAAACGCGAAAGCGGGCGTGCGGACGAGCGCGTAAAACTAAGAAAACGTGTGGCGAAATGGACAAAATCGTAAAACTAAGAAACGTAAAACTAAGAAAACTTGTAAAGCGGAAGAAAACATGTAAAGCGAGCGGCGCGTAAAGCGGACGAATCGTAAAACTAAGAAAACGGTAAAAGCGTTTAAACTAAGAAAACGTAAAGCGGCGGACGGCGGAAAACGTGTAAAACGGACAAATCGTGTAAAGGGAAAGCGTATAATAACGGATGAAAGCGAATAAAGCGTAAGAGAACAATTTAAGTTATTTACTAACGACCGTTAATATAAAGGACTAACGATGTAACACTAAGCCTGGCTGGTGCATACAATAACACAAATTCACCTAGCGAGCTACGTCTGATGACAAAATTCAAAGGTTTGTGTTCTGATGAAAAAAATAGTTAGCTACTGCACAATGACAAAGTGTTAAGTTCGATCGTTTTTGTCGTTTCACTTTGTTTTTCCCCAGAAATTGTTACTCATATTAAACGGGCATGCTATTATTTTATTTTTCGAAACTTGTTTGTGGTTGACCAGCAAAAATCACTACTTAATAAATTTATAATATGTACTTTTTAACTTGTTAGAGAATTTAATAATTACATTAGATGAAAACAGTACAGAATAAGTGGTTTTAGTGACGGAAATTTTTTTGACGACCCATATTCTCGTCACTAATTGGATCATTTATTGACGAAATAGATACTCGTCATCAATTTTCGTCACAAGCTAATTTTTTTTTTGACGAAACTCATAGTTAGTCATTAACTTGTCACAAAATTATGTGATAGATATTTTCAATTCAAATTTGTCATAAGTTGATGACGACACAAAGTTTGTCACTGCAATATAATTAATGACAAGAATGTTAGTCATTAAATAGATAAATATTTTATTTTTATTACATGTTTGTTGTATTTAAATATTTCATTAGGCAAGTACAATTTTATTTATTTTTTGTTACTTTTTTTTTCAAAATTGTCAAAATTAACAAGCCAACCACATAATAATAATTTATAAATTGTCGTTTTAAATCTAGTTATAATCTTCGTCTTGCATGAGTTTTCTAAAATTTCTTATTAAATATTATTATTGATTGAAATAGATAAGTTTTACTTTATTAAAATGTAACTTTGGCTAACTGAATAATAATGACAATAGTTTTATGATATATTTCTTTGATGCGTCTTGTAAATTATCATCATCACTCCTCATAAAACAAATCTTATCTTCGTGCTACTATTATAAATAAACAACATATAAAACAAATAAATATGATTTAAGATCGTTTGAGACAAAGATTATTCATCTGGGGATCAATCTCGCGATTCGTTTTATTTGATCAATGGATGAGATTAATCCAACAATTTAAAAACCCACTTACATCATTTTTCAAATATTAATATCTTTCAAACCGTTAATCGTTAAGCGAAAAAAAATATATCATTCGACGAGCATTTAATTATCTTTCTATGATAGGCACTTTGATATATTTTAAACAAAAATTTTTTCCGTATTTTTCACGTTTTTTTTTTTAGTTTTTCGTTTTTTACGTTCTTGAAATTTGCATTAAAAATCATATATGATAAAGCACTAATTTGAATATCACATGTGATATTGGTGTAATATCATATATGATATGTAATATCATATATGATATGTAATATCACATGTGATATTAGTGTAATATCACATATGATATTACATATCATATATGATTTAACACTAATATCACATGTGATATTCAATTTAATGTTTCATCATATATGATTTTTTTGTGCAATTTCGAGAACGTAAAAACGAAAAACAACGAAAAACGTGAAAAAACGATTTTTTTTTCTTTTTCGAAGTATATCAAAGTGCCCGTCATAGAAAGATAATTAAATGCTGCGTCGCGATGGTGTAAATATTTTCACTTAACGATTAACGGTTTAAGAGATATTTAAATTATTAAAATAGGTGAAATAATAAAATCTTTAATCTCGGTAATTGATTTATTTTTAGATGAATGGTGGAGATGAGTCCTTTAGTATGTGAGATAAGTTTGGTATGTAAAATAACTCTCCTCAATAAATATACAATAAATATACGTAATAAGCATTCATTTTGAGCCCCGTATTTGCATTTCATATTTTAAACTTGTTGGTCTGTGTGGTCCACAATCCACGATAACTTGTTTTACCTTCTTGTTAAATAATAATCTTTACCCATCGACATTTGCAAAGTTTGAATGTTACTTGTAACAGTATAAGAAATATCAAATTCCTGATTTACAATTACTTACCGAAAGCTTTATTTATGTTGATTGTTGTTGATAATGGACTCATACAAAATAAACTTGGAAACCATCACTTGACCTTTTGAAGTCGTCTATCTTAAAGTATAGTTTTGTACCGTGTTCTTAGTCTAACTAATGTTTTATTGCTCGCACAATTAAAGTCATTTATAATAAGTTGTGCTTATACTTCGAGTGGTTTGTGAGTTGAAGGCTTATTGATAACTTGGGTTTGCTTTGTACAAAACCTATTTAATAAATTATAGTAAGTTGACTCACGGTTACACGTTTAGAAGAGCATGTTATTGAAGCAAAAATAATCTCAATGACACATATTGAGAGAATATCTTATTTTATTTTTCAATTCAAGTTAATTTAAAAACTAAGCACCCCAAATAAATCGAGCTTTTCAAACGACCTCGTGCAATTCAAATTTCTTGAGCCGAACATAATGTTTCATTGTTGAGTGTGTGAAAGTTCAACTCTATTAAACTCGTTTACCCTACCCTCGGTTACATGAATGGATCAATAAAGGCGTTAGATATTTACTTTGTTTGTAGTGAGTACTTTAATTGAATGAAAATGAGACATCCCGCATCCAACAATCTAACAATTAATTAATAAGATAGATGATATAGTTAAGTTTGAAGGCCTAAATCAACATAGGACACAAAGTTTGAGTAATGTAAAAGAAACTTTCAAGACTTGCTTATAAAATTGAGTGTAGTTGCAGATGTATATGTGTAGTTGTATGTGTCGATGGGTTAAATGAATGGGTCTATCAATTACAATTGTACAAAGCTGTTTATAAAATAACAAAGGTTCTGGTAAAAGGCATTTTGACAATGACAATTGACAAGTAACCAAGTATTAGAGTGTACCAATGACCTTAGGTCTCTATATTGCAAAGCAACAAATTTAAACCTAATATTTCATGTTCAAACGACACAGGTTGCAGTTTTGAAAACAAAACAGTTATTGGAATAGAATCAGCGTCATACTTTCATACTCCCCTAGCATCATCCATCACACACTATTCCAGCTCAAAATTTCCCCTAACCTCTCTTATCCTGCACATGGAAAGTACTATATTAGAAACACAACTATTTACCAGTAATAAAAGAAGGTTAATAGATCGTATGTATTCAAGAAACATGGTGGTTATGACATGAACAAACAGCATCAATAACAATAAACCCTAGTATTATATGATAAAAGATGTGCTATCTTACTAAAACTAACCAATCGACACATCTTTAATTTAGCAAATAAATGCAATGTGAGTAAATACCTATGAACTACCAGCACTTGAACCCATCTTACTCTTTTTACATTTGTTATCATTCTCATCAGTAAAAACCTGCAAAAAAAGCAATCAGGGTGTTTGGCATTGACATCTAAACTTGATAATCTGATTATTGAGTTTTCAAGTTTGGTTGCAATCAGTAAGTGGATGTTTGGGACACAAAGAAGATGTTGCTAACTATAAGGGGGTGTTTGGGACACAAAGAAGAAGATGTTGCTAGTAATAAGTCCATAACGAAATAAGCATTCTCAAATTTTACCAAACAACTATCTTCACGGATAATAAGCCAATAAGCATAATCATCTTATTTCACACATTAAGTTTCTAGTGTTGGAGTTTTAGAATCTAATTCTATGTATCTTACTAAATATTGTAAAAATTAGTGAATAATTTATCTAAAGGTGGGTGTTTAGGACAACTTAATTTTTTTGCTTATCTATCGTTATCAAACTATACGCTTATTTCAAAGAGTTTATTTTGCTTTTTACAAAATGTTCACAAAGACTTTTTATAAATAGTTTTGATAGAATTTCTTAACAAATAATTATATCTTGAGTTGTTCTTGCACTTTTTAAAAGCAAATCCAAACACCATTTCTTGGAGTACTCTTTTTAAGCGACTTATCGCATAAGATAATAGTAAACCCAAACACCCTTAAAAGCCAATTAAAAAAAAAAAAAATTAAATCGATTTCGCTAAACACTTACATTTTCGATTATGATTATAACAACTTTAAACAACGACAAGCATTTCCATAACTACTTTCAATTCTAACAACTTTAATCAAACTTGACATAGCACCATCATTCCATATCACATTATCCCTTTAGAAAGCAACACGATATCATATAATAATATCACATAATCGCCTATAAAACGTAACGCCAAAAACCTCCATAAAACCAAATCTTTATTTCACAAGAAGGCCATATTTTATCGATAAATTAAAAATGATCAAATCGATTCAAATCACTGGCAATAGACACATTCAAGGCATAAAATCTTGATTTTCATCTTACATCTCTAGAACTACCCAACAATACTCTCGAAAAGATACAATAAATAACCCAAGTTCACAAAACTAATAGCAACGACAATAACCAAAGATCGGCGACTTATAGTCTCGACAACTCAAGGTTCTTGAAATTGGAATTGGCAAATTTAATATGAATAGACTATTACGAAAACTAAGATTTATTAATTCACACAAATTATTTATATAATTTTAACAATTTTGAATGTAGGCGTCTCGGAAACCCGTCCAATCCTTTTGATCCAAAATATTTATGAGTCGTTAACCTTGACCGACCCTTTTAACGGATCTACATCAATCAATATGAGAACTTTTATATTAAAATACCTCAAGGCATCTCCTAGTTCCCTCCGCATGAAAAAAAGTAAGAGTTCATCCTATACGTAATCAGAAGTACCCATGTGCCTTATTAGATCAAAGAAAGAATGCATGTGGCAATAGATACAGTTTGCAATTACCATATATTTAGGTTCAAAGTCACAATACTTGTTAATTCCTGCATTTGTTTCATCTGAGTTGAGAACATGTGTCCACAAGTAGTCGAAGTTCTCTTCATACCAAAGACGGTAATCTATATGAGGGTTTCCAATCTGCATATTCATATGACACATCTTTCTAGTGCTTGCAATCCTAAGAATAAATTTTATAAAATTATAATAGTATAAGATATGTACTTAACGCAATTCCTTTAAGATTAATGATTGTTTGGTTTCTTTTCTTGTTCTCTGAAAGAATGAGGGGAGCAAGCTGAGGCACAAAGTGACCTACATAGCTTTCACATGTAATATAAAAATTGTGACTTTTTATTGAGTATATCTTTCAAGCCGGTTAATAAAGCGTGTAGGAATCTTGGATGTGTGCTTGTGCGCTGTCGTGAAGTGAGACGATCTGTTTGAATATGAGAAGCCCAACCAACACGCGACTCAAGAATAATACATTAACAACTGTCAAATTATCGAGGTTTAGCCTTTTCCATTATGTAAACTATTTTTGCCTCTTTGATGACTAAAACTAAACTTTGTTACCGTTATTCCATGCATAGTCGTTGAGGTAGAGTAAAAAATCAATGAACCCATGTTCCTCGTATGTGTTCTCGCCATAACAGTTTGACAAACCGAACACCCATATTAATAAGCTGTGCTTGTCGTATGTGTTATCGGTTTTATTTTCAAAGCGAGTTGTCATGTGTGTAGTTTCAAATTCTATATCCTTCAAAGATATATTGCAAATTAGAATGAAAAAAAATCATGAACAATTTTTAAGAAAGAGTTCCCATTAATAATAAAAGGTACTTTTGACATAGCTCAAGGATGGATGACAAAATTGAAACTCATGAACATGAGTGTTGAAAACGATACTAAACACATCTTTCTTCAATGCTTTTTCAACTTCCTTTAAAAAAAAAAAAAAAAAAAAAAAAAACAAAACAAAACACACACACACATATATACACACACCATGCATCACAATCATTATGGATACACGCGAAACATCATGCTTCACGTATACGGATAGAAACATATCACACACACGCACGCACAAAATTATCGAAATTGGGTTGTTGCGAACCTTACGGAAAAGATGCCGATACTATACTAACTATAGCTATTGTTCCACACATGCCATGTTACGCATGCACACATACATTCTTGTAATTTTAATAATGGTGTCAAAAGGGAAAACCTTAACTTTTACTTAAACAATATGAACAACATGATTCCAAAGGCAATGACATGCCCGATCTTAATAATCTTAAGCGCTATCCTATTAGGACCAACATCAATTATCTTAGTTGCTATCCTAATACTCTTTTATTAAGCTCTAACAAAACTTGATATTTCTCATCTTCCTACTGAACATTAGTAAGAAAAAATATAAGGGTGTTTATTCACTCCATCTAAATGCAGAAACAATAGTTAGTTAAAATTTCATGAGAGTAACCAACGTGGAAGTCAAAGTCAAATAGACCATGGGACGCTTTCAAGTGGCATTATTTGAAATAGTTCGAAAAGAACTGTACAAACCTTATAACTTGACATGCCAGATAGCAAAATGGAAAAGAGTAATCTACCATACCTGCAATATGCAAAAATAGTGTTCAACTTCTAGGAACAACAAACAATTCAGGAAGAGTCGGAACCTTGAGGTTTAAGTACATGAAAGCTAAATAAATTATAATCAGTACCATCGGTCTTGCAAACTATGTCGTTGTAGCCTTTATATTTAAAAGTCACTCCTCTCGTTTATAGGCGATAACAAAAGAAACAACACGGATAGAATGATGTATTGCACATTATGATTTAGAGTATTTTATAAAGGCGATCATACGATATGACATCATAGCCAACAAAATCCAATCAATATATAATTAGTCTTGATAAAATCATGCCGAGTTGATATTATACATACCGAGATTTAGAATTGGATGGGCGAAAAGTAACCACATCCGGAAAGGTCCTCGCAAAATAAACATTGACCATGTCACATCACAATATTACCTAATAAGCATTAACTTGAGCCTAATAAGAATTACTTTACCTTCATACGACATGATTGCATGTTAAGAGTTTATTTGCTATGAAGCCTCTCTCTCCTAAACTCAAGTTTGGAGTCTCGCATGTCAAATGAAGAAAATCATCAATCGGAACCTTCCTCATTCTGCGGTCTCCACATCCCTCTACAACTTTAACAAATAGGACAAAGATCAACAAATGAAACCATATAACATCAAACACATAATTTGAGAGTGAAAACATGAAAACATCAAAATTGAGACCTCAATTTGATTCTTTTCATATTTGCACCGTTAATCATGAACCTCGATGAGGGTCTACATGTAAAACCTCATAATCAAAACCAACAAATATACAAAACCTTGAAAGCTGAATTGAACTCATGGAGTCCACAAAAGTATTACAAATAGTGAAACTATAAAGCCCGACAACAATAGCATGTACAGCCTTGTTTCTTTCTCCAAAAGCTCAAAACTCAATATACTCGCCATCCATCATAAACAAAAAACAAAACAATCAAACCGTATGCAAATCCAAGCAATAATTAAAATAAAAATCCAAGCAACATAATAAATTAAGAAACAATGTAGTAACATTATAAAGTAATAACTATTTGAGTATTTGGTAACTTATGTTGAATCAATTCAAACTTTTAATGTTAATCCAAATAGAAACTATAATTCAATGATGATAATATGAAGAATCCAAAAAGTTTATAACACGTTAACTTCAAATAAACCCTAATTTTTCCCCAATTGATAGAAAATAAAAAAAAAAAAAATACAAACCGATTTAGACATTAAAATCATACCTTTAGGCCATTGAAAGAGTTTTGTTCCTTCACAAGCATGTAGGCGGCTCAAGTCTTGCACGTACACCTTCAACTACACTATCCTCATCTCCTAATGGGTCTTCGCCGAACATTGTTCCTCCTCCTGCTGAAGCTCCTAAATCTAACGCCGCAGGATCAATGGTTATATTGCTTTGGTTGTTGTTGCTATGGCTTCAAGTGTAGAAGATTTTATGATTTTGCCCTATGTGTTTTATGACTTTTGTTTTAATCTTCCTAGGGTTAGAGCGGGAAGAGGATGAGGAGGGTATTTTCTTTTTCGATTTTACAACTTGATCCAAAAGTATGAGTTATTAAATTTGAAGTACATGTGTATTTTTGATTTTTATACATATCATGCTTAGAAATGATTTTTTAATTTTTTTTTGCCAATTTAGGAAATAATTAGACTTGTTGTAACTCAAAATTTTAAAAAATAATATAATAAACAATCAATTATTACCAAATAAGGTATGAATTAATTTTTTAAAATGAAAAATTTCCACTAAGGTTTTGTTTTATTATATAAAGATTCTCAAAACACTCTATACAAGAAAATGTAGTTTTTTTTGTAATATTTATCAGTTTAAAGCTTATAATTACCGCATCTTTTTTCAAAAAATAAAATTACCTCACCTTATATTACCCATATTTAATTGGCTTTATCATCTTTTTACCTCACAATCTTTTTACCCATCTCACACAATAACCATCCCATCCTCTGTAACTATCCATCCTCAACTGCACCTTATAAACACTCCATACACCTCCTTTTAATCAAACAGTAACCATCTCATCCTCTGTAACTATCCATCTCGATTCAATTCATGATGTAACAAGATCGATTCAAACAGTAACCATCTCATCCTCTGTAACTATCCATCTCGATTCTATTAGTATAGTTTTGTGCCCTAATAGTAATCAAACAGTAATCAAAACGCGTTTTCTAATCTGTTTAGTGTTTCAATTCGTGAAGTGAAGTGAGATCGATTGAGGTGTTTAGTTTGATTTGTGAAGTGAAATCGATGTTTAGTTTGATTTGTGGAGTGAGATCGATTGATTTGCGCGGCTGAAATCGATTCGTGAAGTGAGATCAATCGAGGTGTTTAGTTGTTGCTGAGGTAGTGATTTCTTCACCTTTTAATTCTCATTGTTTAATTAAAGTATAAGTTGCGCATTTGTATTTGGTATAGTTATGTCCTGATTGTATTGTTTTTGCGGAATTATTTGTGCTATTGAGAATATATTTAACTATTAGTTTATTTTAGTCAGTTTACTATTACTATGTTTTTTATAACAAATAAGTTTGGAGCTAGAAGTTGATGTTTGGTTCATGACAGTAACAAAGAGCTGAAGCTATTTTCAGCTCATAAGTCCTTGAAGAAAGATTAAAAAAAATACATAGGTGATGAGAATTCACAATAAATTTCTACCACAATCCATATCGCATGATGATTATATATCAAACTATATAGGGGGATTTCGACAGCCTATATAAAAGCTTATCCATAGTGACCAAAACACCTAGCAGATTATGTTGTATCAAAAGCCAATGCAGGAATTATTACACGTGGTGGCATACTAATATTTGAATTTGCTATAAGCTAGTCAAAACAACTTATATAAGTTGAAAAGCATTAGCTCTTTAGCGCTAAGAGCTTATTAGCTGTACCAAGCTGCTTTAAACAAGTTAGCACTAATACTTTTACTGAGAAATGTCATATCTTCCGTGGAAGTATGGTTATAACGTGTTCCATATCTGTCCTCCCCTGTTGCATCAGAACCACCTAAATCGGAATACCCTAATTTCAATATCAAAGGGTGTATACATGTAACTAATCTTATTATTGTTTATTTTCTTCAGATGTATATACCCTGAGCTTCATTAATTAAGATGTTCAAAATAAAGGAGTGTTTGGGATTGTTTAAGTATTGAAACTAGTTATTTGTTTAAGGGAAATGATTTGGAGACCTAATTATGTGTCTAAAGACATGCCTAAATATACATGGCATGATCCTGATGGTTTGTAAAAAGTGGGTCCCCTGAATGATGCCACGCAGTTTACGCATATTTTTTAGGTCTCCCAATCACTACTCTTTGTTTAATTGCATTTAGATACAAGAAATAAGTAGTTTGTAGGGTGATGCACAATCTAGTAACATAAACAGGATAGCGCGTGTTAATGAAAATATAATCTTCAAGTTCGGCCTTTTTTCTATGTAAGCGCCTGATGCTTTAACTTAATCAAATGCTATACATTGTCCCGGTTTAACCACACGCTTATTAAATAAAAATTTAGGATCTTCAACACTGGAACTAGTAATAGTCACGTGTTAAGGGGGCGGGCATGGTATTTTTTGTGCGGAGAATATAAGATGATTAGCGCGGGAAGGAGGTAATGGCAAAATGTCTATCTCCTGCCTTTTCTTAACTAGAAAGATGATAGCCATTAACTCCTTTCATATCTAGATATAGCTAAGTGTTTCGTAGAAAAGTTTTACTGATTGGATGGCCTTTGTGCATTAACGCAGCTCCAATTCGCTGTCCTTGCAACTGTAGCTTTAAAGTCTAGCAAAGCTAATAGGGTTTGACAATAGCCTATTTATCAGCATTGAATACTATTGTCCTTCTTGAATCCAATGGAGCGTGTCTCTTGAGTTATTGCCATACTTCCTCACAATTCACAAATCGCCCCTAGTAGCCTGTAAGTCCCAAAAATCCCTCAGTTGTTTCAGTGTCATAGGTAGTGGCCAGCTTAGAATGTTTGAGCATTGCTTGTGTCTGTCCCTCTTCTTGTTGAAATATTATATGACGTAGATACTCTATTTGTTCAGTGCCAAAACTACATTTGTTTATACTGGCTACTAAGGCATTATGCTTTAAGTTTCAAGTACCAACTTTATATGCTCCAAATGACTATATTAATATTTGCTGCATACTAGGATGTCGCTGAAAATTACTTAAACAAACCTAAGCTTTGAAAAGTTAAAGGGGATTTTGTGAGTCTAAATGGTGTCACTATGGATTTATAGTAGCCACAATGTATCTTGAAAGCTGTATTGTGTACTTAGTTAGCGCTCACCTTATTCTGAGTACCTTATGGATTATAAATAATTCTTCAACTGATGAAATAGGGAAATGATCTGGAACAACATCTTTGATTAGAGCTATGTAATCTACACACAATCGCCAATTACGGTCCCCTTTCGTTACTATAACTGACAAAGTGAATGATATATCACTGAGTCTTATCATACCTTGAGTTAGTATTTCCCTATTCATTTGTTCAATGATATCTTACTGTAGAATAGGATTTCTGTGATGCCTTAGATTGACACTATTTAGTGTCTTTCTTTAGGGAAATATTATGTTGCACAATAGCCCATCAAATAAGAGTTACAAATAGCTGATTATTTCTTTTGCCCCTTGATTTGTATTGAATCGATTATGAAAGATATATTGTTTTTTATTGGATCGAAAACCTTTTCTGGAGTTGTTATTGGATCGAAAACCTCCCCAACCACTTTATTGTTTTGAAGAAATTCATTCTCTGACTCTAGTTTTCTGATCATGCTTCTGAGGCTGAAAGAGAAACGTGAGTGTTTAACTTTACAATTAGCATTCTCCTATTAAAGGTTCATTGTATTTATAAAACTTAGTGTCGTCAGATATAGTAAAGAGAAGAAAAGGTAAGAGATTGTAGCACATAAGTTGATAGTGTTTGTATTCTTACATTTGATTCTTTGGTTGATGGGTGCAATGATGTTTGGAATAAGAAATAGGAGCGTTAGATTCTTGGTATTACCTTTAATTCATGATTATGATTGGTCAATTCTTCCACTTTGGCGTTATCTACAATTGGTACTTCTTTGACGACTGGAGGGGCTTGTTCAATTTTTTGCGGGTATGTTATGTGTAACAGGATAAAATGGTTTATTGTTTTGTAGAGTGGAATACAAAACGACGCAGCTACTTCATCTTCTACACCAACTGAGATATGTTTAAAATGGCTTAAGCGAATTCCTAGACATTTGAAAGGGTGTTCTGCTCCAAAGAAGGAAATTCTGGCTAATGTGAGATTACGTGAACAAGTGGAGCACGAGAGGAAACAGGCAGAGGCTAGTGAGGAAAAGGTCGAGCAACTCACAGAAATGTGTTCAACTTTGCTAAAATAGAATGAAGATATTAAAAGGAAAATGGGATATGTACTTGACCAATTAGCTCATTTCACTGGTGTGCAACTTCCTCAAGAATTTGTAAGTCTTCATTCTTTCCAACTATATTAGATTTTTGATTAGTCGTATCTGTTAATTAGAATTGTGGTTTAGGAGCTACAAATATGTTTAGTTAAGAGACAAAGGTTTAGTTGGGTATTAGCGGATATATTGTTGTTTCGCAACTGCAAATATGTTTAGTTAAAAGATAGAGGTTTAGGTGGATATTAGTCGACCCTAATAAAGAAAATGGTCAACTGGGTTGAACAAGTTAAAAGTTGCCTAGAGCATATTCAACTAAATCCGTATACTCAGGTTATGGCTGTAATAATTAGCCGATTTGGGTCATAGAAAAAGGCTTCTAATTTCTTGCTAGAGATTCTTCCACTTGTATTTGTTTGTACACTGAAAATGTTGAAATGAATGCACTTACTCAAACGTGTGAAATTCTCAATAGATAAGATAATGTAGAAGTGATTGTGTAAACTTATAGTAATTTCATTTAGGGGGTTTAGGGACTGTGTTAAAACTGTACGGTTTATCTGCTTATTATGCTCTGCAATGAGCTGCATTGAATGTATCAGTTTCAAGTTGCTCACGTAATTTTACACAATACTAATTAGATAAGAAATTTGGATAAGCTATCAAAACAGATTTGTAACTATTCTTTGGTTATAAAGTGTGCAACCACCCCTCTCATGTACGATGCTTGTGATCAATATTCGTCGAAATTACTAAGAATAGGATGGTAAATTTGATCACTTGATTTCTGTTGGCGCTCGAAGGACGAGAATACGATGTACTTGGTCAACTGCATGGTTGAATTGTGTTCTTGAAATGATATCATACCACTAGGATCTGCGTAATTGTGTTCTTGAAAAACTACTAGCTTTGCAACTGTAACTCACAGTAGCGTTAAGTGACCCACTAGTTTTGTTATCATCTTCATGTTTCGCACTAGAAGAGACATGTATGAGTTTTATAATATGCTAGAGTGAAACTTGTATAAATTGGGGATCATTTATCAGAAGTTAATCTTTTTTTTTTGTTTTGTTTTGCAGTGATGATTGATTTCGTGGCGTAAGGGGGGCAACATGACTTTAAAACATTGAGTTGAGCATCAATATGTTGGAACGTCACTTTTCTTTTCCCATAGATATGTTTTGTTTACATTAGACGGTTTATACATGTAATGAAGATGTACTTTGTATGATTTATGATGTATACGTGAAATCAAGCGGAATAGCATAAATGCTATTGTTTACATTACCTATTTGATACTGATTGTACAATAATTAGACGACCAGGCCTTCGATGGTGATCGAAGGGTATGAAGGTGATACGTCATACCAAACTTGTAGCCAATGTGCACTAAGAAATAGTAGACACTTCGTTAAGTGATTGCGCGGGGTTGGGCCTGCGAACCACCTCCCATGTGAGTAAGTATGTGATATGAGTTGTAAATAATATGATGTATGTGAAATCTTGTGTTGAGTGAACATACCATTGAAATGACTCGTCCAACCTATTTATAGGTGATGAAAATAGCTTGGAGAGTGTTAGCACATGTTTAGGAGATCATGGGGGCGCCCACGATTTGTGGTAACCGCTAGGGCTTCATCCCACTATCTCGGACTTGGCGGGAAGCTAAGGAAATAGTGGGAGCGTGGGGAAGACCAAGTCAAGGTTCTTCTTTGTCTTGGCATCTTCAAGAAGACACCGAAGGGCATAGGCCTTCGGTGGCGGATTCCAACCCAGTAACCATGTCAATGATGAATGGTTTTACGCCACCAATGACTTATGAAGAAAGACTTGGGTCTTCATAATGCAAATTCGACCGAGGTCGAAGGGGTCCTTCGACTGATCGGAGGTATGTCATCAAGCCCCCGGTCGAAAGTGATATGTACGAACAAGAAATATTGCTTACGACTCAGAAATAAGAACGAAACTTCCCCTTCGTCACAAAAACGAACGAAGATGAAAAGTCTTGCGCCTATTGACCGTAATTAATGCAACTAATTATCCTAACCACCCCTTTTCCTCGGTAAAAGAGAACATCTTTTCAAAATTTAAAAGAGTTTTGAAATCCGGTGGTAAGGGGATAAGTAATTACACGTGTAGGGCCGAGATTTTTCATCTTGTAGGGTATATAAAATGTAAAAACAGTAAAACCCTAACAAAATTTATCTCTCGCCCAAGTTTTTTCACCTACTAAAACCTCTTCCGATCAAGCTTTCGATCAAACAAAGTAAAGTGCTCCTTCTTCTCTGTATTTCAAATACATTATTGTGTATTTTAGAAGGCTCCATGTCAACCAATAAAAAATTTGTAATAAAGCAACTGTTATACCCCTTTATCACGTATACCTTATCACAATAACAACCTTTACCACAAACACCCACGTTATACACAAACAGTTATGCGTATAAGAAGAGAAAAGATTAAGCAAAGATATGGTGACTTGATGTATATGAATTCGTGTATATGTTTAGAGAGGTAGAGAAAAGAAAGATGAAAACAATAAGTTGTATATTGCTTCAAGGAAAAACACACACACACACACACACACTCAAGCACACCCCTCAAATGACATACTTGAGGGGTATTTATAGTAAGAGAGGATGATGCCCTAAGGCTTGGCCATGGGCCTTGAGATGGACTTGGATTGGGCTTGGGTTTCACGAACTAGACAAGGCTAGCTTAACATAACTTATGCCCAATTAGCTTAGCCCAATCCACGAGCCCGTTGACTATTCTATCACGATATCTAACACGCGTTATAAAGTTCCTAATCGTGAATGACCATCACTTCTAATAAAAACTATTAAGGCTAACAATCTCCCCCTAAGGGGTGGTCATTCAAAAGATGCTCCACTTGAATAGGTCTTTAATCTTTTTGAGCTTGAACTTTGTGAGTAGATATAGAATAGTCTCGATTCTTTGCTCCTTCATGCTTTGTGATCAGATAATGTGGTTGTCTGCCGTTGTCAACTTCGTTGGTTAGGTATCTCCACGTCTTTCTCCACCATGCTCACACTTCTATTTGACTTTGAGTTTCCAATGATGAAGTTCTCGAGTTTTTACACTTTGTAGATTCTTTGACATTGACGAAGAATCATCTTTAACTTTGAGTTGCCTTTGATTTTGATGAGAACTTTCATGTGTTGTTGGTATGAGCATGTGGCGAATCTGCACGATCAATCCGCTCCGGAGCTTCCATAAGAAGAAAACATAAAACAAGTTAATCATAAGCGGATTCCTAAGACTTACAAGTTTGAATTTTGAGGTGTTAACAAGATAGTGTGAAAACACATCTCTAATTCTTACAAAGGCCGTTCTGAACTGGAGTCCCACAAGTGAGATAACACGATATACCAAGTACATCTCTGATTCGGATGAGTCGAGGTACAATCAAGCATCACCCCACGATCGTAGACCGTTTGAGACACACTAAGCGTAATCCACGGAGAATTACGAAGTGACTGCTGTCGGTGTTTGATGTTGACCCTAGCACAATTTCCATTCAATCACCGAGGATTACGGTTGTAACTCCCTCATAAATGTTCGGCGATTGCTAAGATCTGCGTAGGACTCTATAATATATCACTTGTGTCCTAATTGATGAACAACAAGCGATGTCATGTCAAGTGTTCCTATGAGATCTTTTGTGAATCTCGTGGCTCTAGACTCAATAGTGCATTTTGGTTTTCCGGCGGAGACTAGGAGAGGTCTCCTTCTTCAATACCAACGATCTCTAAGAGAAAGTCAATAGATTATGTAGGGTTCCCGGTGAGAATGAAACAAATCCATTTTGAGAGGAATTGAGTGGCTAGAAGGTTTAGTGCGGTGCGTCATTGGGTCCATGACGTCTTTGTCTTCAATACCGGTGTCATCTAGTGACAACTAGTAGCATATGTATTGAACCCGATTTACGCCCTAAGGTTGAATATGGAGGCTATTTCTTTTCACCCTTTTCATTACATTTCTTTTAATTCTTCAACCCTTCTTTCTCCTTTCTCACATTACTCCTTTTTCAATCATTCCAAAGGACTTCTAGTTCTAAACTATTTGTGATGTCCTTGGGTAGATCCTCCGACTCTGGCGGATCATAGAACAGATTTCCTATCCTTAGTCACCTTATAACCCATGATTGTCCTATTGTTGCCATAAAACCATTTTTCTTGAAAATCTCTCGAGTGTTTATGATAGAAAACATGTTTGAAACACTCAAGTGAGTTTTATATTTTGAAACACTCCCCTTCACATGTGCTTATAAGTTTTGTGAAATCGCGGTGAGAGAGTAGAGTTCACACTTTTGAATTGATCGACTTTAAATGAACAAGACCGATTCGAGACACGTTTACATCACTAGAGAACTAGCTTGAAATTATTACCGTCTGGTCAAGTTCATAGAAAGTTTCGAGATGGTACATGATTCCTCGTCAATTCATTGGTTACGATCGAGTCGAGCTCTTTTGAGATTCAAACAACGATCATTAAACTTTTGATCACATTTTAATCACGTCTTCTCCCCTCAAAATAGCATATCCATGATGTTTTGAAACAAAATGATTAAAAGATATGTTTTTCGGAAAGCATTTGAGAGAAACCGATTTAGCATGAATTTTGGAACAATTTTGGTTTTATACTCCCCTTAAAGAAAGCATATTTTCTTACATAAAATTTGGAATCAATTAAGGGTTTAGAGGAGTTATCTTGGTACCAAATGTGAGAGATTTTGAAAATCTTTTGAAAAGTTTCGAATCAATGGTACTCAAGATGATGAAGATTTTGAAAATCTTTTGAAGATATTCGAGAAGAATAATCTTCATTTGTTTTAGGATAAGTGCTCGATATTTATGAAAATCGATTTTGCGTAGCACTTTCCTTTCTTTAAAGATCGGGTTGCAAGTTGAAATACTTACAAGCCATTGTGTTTTTAGGAAAAGTGCTTGAAAAATATTTAAAACCTTTGATTAGTTAAGCACTTTCCTTTCTTTGAAGAGCTGGTCCTGAACTGATGTGTTCAGAAGCCATTGTTTTGAAGTCCGGGTTTCGTACCGAAGTATACGAAAGCCATTATTGAAGAAATTTTGAGAAACGACATGTTTTGGAAAACATTTAAAGAACTCTCGCTCAAGCATCTGTACATGCCCGTATCATTGTTGAATGACATTTCTAGAAACGTACAGAATATCGATTATACGAGAGACATGTCGTAAGAAGAATATTTTTGGATTTTTGATTTTATATTGTTTTTGTATTTTTTGAAAATTTTCTATTTTTGTATTTTGTTTTTGTTGGTTTTATAAAAGAAATGGAAAATCAATAAAGAAGATAAAAAGAGTGATGAAGAAGAGTTTACAGAATTGGAACCCTCGGATGAGTGGGTTCGAGATATTTGATTCATTGCAACCAAAGAAGAAGAGTTTTCACAAATAAAAGTGTTAGAAGTACAAGATTCCTCACGGCGAGGTGATCACTATCAACGGTTGTAGTGGTTTTACTTCCTTATCCCGATGATTTTCACTATTATACGTGTAGGTGCAAGTATCAAACATCTTTCTGTGGGAATCCATCTAAGACCTATTTCGTTGAAAACTTTGCCCGTGGGTATCCACCTAAGGTAAGATCTAGGAGTTGTTTTCTTTTCGATGCGTGGAAGACTCATTTTGGAAAAACTACGTCTGAAGAGATCCACCTATTAGGTTTCTTTTGTTTGACATTTTATCAACGGGCTTGTTTCTATTTGGTGTCTTAGTGGATTGTGCCTTGGCACGAGAATTATCTTTCTTGAGATATTTTAAGGCACATGCATCATGATTAGTGAAAAGATACATTTTTACATGTAGTATGAGACAAATTCAATATTCTTGTTTAAAAGCAAAGAGCGTTAACTTTGTCACTACTGGTCTTTTGAAATTGATTCTTGTTGAAAAAGACCTAGAATTCCTAGTGTTGTTTTCTAAGGGCATAGCATTTTCTTTTGCTAACTACTCTTAGATGCAAGCCAATCCCTAGTCTTTTGTAGAGTGTTCCTAGGTAATGGTTTACTACTACTAGCGTGCCTTGAAATCTTGTAGAATTCATCACCCTAGATGTTGCACCTAGAAGTCCGTCTTTTCGAGTCCATGCCTTTTTCCTAGCTTCTTCTAGATAGTGAGTGTTGACCATGTCGTTAGAACCGATGATTCTTTAACTGGATTTTTGGTCACATTCCGTGTACTATTCCTAGAAAGGCTAGGTGTAATCACTTTGGTGTTTCAACAATGACTTTACTGTTTCAACAATCTTTTCATTTTGCTTTTGCAAGGAGGTGGAGTATTGGTTTTGACAAATCTTTTTCTCATTGACTTTTGGAGGAGGCATAGAAATAGACATTTTTGGTTTGAGAACCGGTTTTGGAACATTTTCCTTCTCCTTAGTCAATGGTTTTGCAATCGTAGTATCCACAGCCTTCCCTTTTAGACATTCCAATTGAGCTCTCAAAAGATGATTTTGCTCTTGCATGTCCTTGTAGGCACGCTCATACGACAGTTTGTCATACTTGCATTCCTCAGATTTTCGATCAAGTTGTTTAAAATAGGACACGCTTTCTTTTCAAGTTTTGCAAGAGCATTTTCATATTTTGAAACAATTATGGAGGTCTCGATCGAGTCTTTCATGATCTTCAATGTAATATGTTTGGAGAATAATGGACATGATATCGGTAGTCATAACATCTTCAAGAGAGAATTATTTAGATTTTCCAAAACTTTGATGTGTTCAAAACTTTCATTAGCTTGCTTTACGTGGATTTATGGTCCTTGACAAAGTCGGTTGTTTCTTTCAAAAGTGCTTGTTCAACATGAATTACCCTTGCACCGATGGCATTCGGTGAGGGCAATTAGAGTTTCAAAAAATTTTTCTGCTCATTATCAAAACTATTAAACCAGATGTTTGTTGTAATATTGGTTTTAGTTTTAACAGTCTCTTGAAGATACCCAATTCTAGTTTTAACGTAATCTAAAATGCTTCTAGTATCACTTGTGTTAAAAGGATTGTTTGAAGACATTTGTTCGATTTTCGAAAGAGATTTTGAGACAACTACAGGAGTTGAGACTGGTTTTGAAACTGGTGTTGACACTTTGTTTGAAACACTTGGTGTGATGGAAAACTTTGACTTTTCATTTTGATTAACAAAAGTAATTCCACTAATTTTGTTCCATTTGTTATAATCAATTGGTTTAAGATCTGGATTCTTTTGTTTCATTTTTGATCTACTCTCCTCAGATAGTTCCAACGTTTCAAGAGAATCACGAACAATTATGGGTTCATGCAATGGTTTTCCATTGTTCAACACATTCTGAGATTTCTGAGCTTTCTTGAGAAACGAAGAAGGGTTGTTACCAAGAGCCATTTTATGTGAAGTGTGAAAATCGATTTGCTTGATTAGAAAGCATCTTGTTTGTTTTAGCGGAATGACCCGTTGTAAGAAGCAAATTATCCAATTTTTGATAGTTTCATTTTATCCGAATTTCATCAAGAAGAGAATCTTCTCGTTTTGAAAATCAAGAATCAACTGTTTCTTCTCTTTTCAAGATCGAAAAAGCTGCTTTTGTTTAGAAAGTTGGTCATTTAGTTCGTAAATTTCCTTGTTTAAAGATTTTATTTTCAAGTTCAAATTCACATCAAGTGTGTCATACTTGAGTTGCAATTGTTTTCTCTTAAAATGTAATCTCGATAACCAATTTCTAATTCGAAAGTTTGTTTGTATGAAATTCAAAGGCTTTGGCGTGCTCCTTGTAACTCTCAAGCTCAACGGTCAATTTAGCATTCGCGGCCTTAACTTCGCGATTGACCGCTCTAACTTTCTCAACTTCAATGCCACATTGATTGATTAATGATTCAACATAAGCACGTGTTTCCTCATCGGCCTCAGATTTTGTGCCACACAGCCTCCACTAGGATCCACATATGGAGTTTCGAGTTCGTATTGCTACAACTCGGATTGTCCGGTATGTATCATAAGTAGGTGCCGATGTCACGAATCTTCGCTCATCATGAGTAAACACATCACATATGACATTGTTATAGCATGGATCAATGATTGGTACCTTAGATATCGATTTGCGCCATAGGCAGGAGGTGCGTCGAGTCGATGTCGTACTTAGTCTCCTCAAGATTTGCCATGAAGACGCAGCTTGCATTGATGTCCTCTCGGTCTTCCACATCATCCATAATAGCTAAAAGTCATGTTCCTCAAGACTCAACCGCATTCCAGTTACGCCTTTTGTGCTAATGAAGATAGCTTTTCAAGATACGTAAAATCCTTCTTGTTCGGCTTAGTAGGACAATTCCTTGCCATGTGACCCACTCCTTGACAGTTATAACACTTAATTGATTACCACGATTCACATTTCCATAATTCCCAACGATCGAGCCGCAACATTCCCATTCGATTACCCATCGCTCTATTCCCAACATTCGTCCCATCGATTTCCAACATACCGACCGATCTGATGACACGATACGGAACCGCTGATTACCCATGCGATCGCTAAATGCTTTATCCAATAAAGAAAATACCATTGTAAGGTCGCTTACTTGGTCGGCTTCATGATCGGTGATTCCTTGTTCTGGTATTGTGGATACGGTTGTTGAATGACTTGTTGTTCCGTGGATAGAATTGTTGTTGTGGTTGTTGAATGTATTCTCGCAAGTTGTTGTTGTTGGAAGATGATGAAGCTCGTAGTTGTGTATTCACCAAGGTTGAGTCTTTGCAATAAGTGCCAATGGATCATGATTCTTTGCCAATCTTTCTTTCCTTACTTCATTCGCTGCAGTTGGTTTTGTTTGTAAAATCGTTTAGTTGATCAAAGTTCACCGATGTAAGTCTTTTGTTTGGTTAACAATAGTGACATATCGTCCCCATTCTTTCTCGAAAGATTATTCAGAACTTGATGTTTTGAACGATAGTTCGGGTGCCAACTTGTTTCGATAAGCTCATTCATCAAAGTGCAAAACCTTCCATAGTAGGATTCAATGGATTCTCCTGGTGTAGATGTAAACTTCTCCCATTCGATTAGCGACTTGTTCTCCATGTCTTGTTTACCAATTTCTGCTCCATAACATAGCCGCTCTAACACGCTCCCACATATCGAAAGCAGCTTCACAACCGCTCACCGCAAAGAAAGATGTCTATTGGTAAACCCAGTTGGATAATATGAATTGCCATGTCATCTCGACGACTTGTTTCGATCCTCTTGGTGTTCTCGATTCGGTTTGAAGATGAGAGGATGGTGGGATGGGAGGTGTTGCATCAAGATTTCCGTGCACATGAACTTGTCGAGGTGGAAGGGTCCATCCTGAATGGATTTAATCATGAGTTTCCATTAGGTTTGGTCTTGATGTAGCGGAGCATTCGACTTGTCCATTGAAGATAACCACCTTTGCCAACATAAGAGGTCGGTTTTCACCTACCGCATGAATGTCTTATTGAGTTGCCATTGATGAAGGTATGCTCGATAAAGTTGATGTAGGATCGATTCAACGATAAAGGAGTTGTGGTTGATGAAGATTAAGCTCGGTTGAGGTGTTTCGAAAGTCGTATCAGAACCTTGGTTCTTAAAAATTTTACCAAAATTTGAAATTCACTATAAAAATCAATTCTAAGGTCGTATGAAAATTTGAGTTATGACAATTTTGACGCCAAATTTGACCCGAAAAATTTGAATTTAGGCCCAAAATTTGAATTTTGACCAAAATTTTCACAGATTAAACCAAAATTTGAATCTCGTAAAATTGAACGCTTAGTCTCCTCAAAATTTAAATTTTACTCAAGTTTTCCGCCAAAAACTTTTTTTTTTTTTTTTTTTTTTTTTTTAACAAAAAACTTTATGCGTAGAGAGAGCTTAGACGTAGACCAAAGAAGTTACTAGTAGGATATAGTTACGAGTAGGATGTAGTTACTGAGTAGGATGTAGTTACTGAGTAGGATGTGGTTTAGGCTTAGGATCTTATGCGAGGAAGCTTAGGCGAGGATTCCTTAGCGTAGGATCTTATGCGAGAAAGTATCTTACGCGAACCTTAAGCTTATGCGTAGACAAAAGTTACTCGTAAACCTTACGCGTAATTGTGAAGTTATGCGAGAGTTACTCGTAAGCTTTTAGCTTATGCGTAAACTATGGTTAAGAACCAAAATCCTTTACACTATCACGCAGTAAGGGATATCCAAAGTCGGTGTTCCACACACTTATCCAAGTGAGGAAGCACCGAGTAATCGTTATAGTTCAAGAATCTTCACCAAAAGTTACGAGTAGAACCTTATGAGTAGTTGACTTTCTTACTAGTAGAACTAGGTTTTGACCTACTGTAAAAATTTCCAAATGATTCAACCAATTTCTCTTGCACGATAGCCTAAAACACTCAAATAACACAAAAATGTTAACCTTTTTCACCCAAAGTGCTTAGAAAAGTTACGAGTAGAAAACTAGGTTTTGACTTTTGACTTCTACCGTAAGAAATTTCCAACGATTCAAATGATTTCGCTTGCACGATATCCTTAAAAACACCCAATAACACAAAAATGTTAACCTTTTTCACCCAAAGTGCTTAGAAAAGTTACGAGTAGA